>LBNU01006979.1:92617-115112 GCA_014162995.1 Artemisia annua
ATATTACACTAAACTACCCTATTCTATTCTCTCTATAACATTAAAGTCCACCTTCTCCCCTCCTAATGTTATAGGACTGCAAATCGGCTTCCTTCCTGTCTTTACAGCAATGTTGTTCAGTTCAGTGTCATAATGACGATTGGACTCTTCTTGCTTGTCTTCCCATTTCGTGCCATTCTTTCGCAAAGGTCCATGTACCACATTCATAACATCTGAGCTTGCTTTTGTCTTTAGTCCTTGACTCGTTACTTGTTTGGTCATTCGTAATATTTTCCTTCACTTCTCTGCCTTTTTGTTAAATCTTTACCTCGCATTTACCATAAGTTTGTTGTTGAACTTGCATGAGAACTCTTAGATCATTACCTCTAGTGTGTCTGACTCTTGTTCGTTCTTCATAGCTGTTAACCTTTCCCAATGGCTTCTTCAAACACATTTCGTCGTTTAGGTCTTTAGATAGTTGTTCTATAGGCACGATCGGTAAAAATTGCTTTGGAACAGATTAAGATAGTTTCCTTACTGCACTTTATTCTTCAACAGTTCACCAAGTCCTCTAAACTTGGCCTATATTACTACTTAACTCGTCTAGTCACTCTACTTTTTCATTTGGCTTACCTTAGGCTCTTATTCATTCTCAAAGTTTGATCGTACCTTTGGACGAAGACGCTCCCCAACATGCCCCTTGACTTGATTGAGTCCACATACCTCCTTGCAGTCGAGGTATTTGCAACTTGCCCATAAAAATTTGCAATAACTGGAAGTTCTTATTTGCTTCTGAATGCCTTTCTTCTTCACAATTTGTGCTATTCCCTTCTTTGTGCTTGCTTGCTTATAATCTGAACCGAGATGGTTTCTGATTTTCTTGTTTTTGTGTTTGATCGAAAAGATCAAAAGTTCTTGCTTTTGTGATCAAAAGATCAAAATTCTTGCTTTTGTTACTGGCGAACTTGCTAACCAGATTTTCTTGCTAAATATTGACCAACTTGCTAATCAATATTTGTGTTTTCCAGGCCTACTTGCTATGAATCGCAAAGGATTCGGTTTGACTTGCTATGAATCACAATGGATTCGGTTTTGACTTGCTATGAATCACAAAGGATTCGGTTTTGACTTGCTATTTTGTATTTGTAAACTAAAGTGAAAAGATTTTTTCTTTAGATAAAAATACAAAACTTGATTTTTCTTACTTTTACTTCCTTCAAATGATTTGGGATTTTATATGTATATATATATTTTTCTAATCAATAAATAAAGTGAAAAGAAAATAAATACATAAATACTTAAAAGTAATTTTTCCCAAAAAAACCCACACTGATAATATGACCCTTTGTTCTTCCCCCTTTTAAAAAACTAAAACTAATCTGATTATAAATCAAAAGAAAAGGACAGAGATACCAATCACTTCTATTATCTGAAGTGTTTCCTTCAATCGACGATGCCTACTCCGTCTTACTTCGGTTGCTTCCTATGGGGTTTTCAATCAGAGCAGGGTCACGGTTGTCTTTTTTGGTTCTGTTTGTCTTCTCCGATCGAACTCCGGTTCCGTTCAAGGTATGTTTATCTTTCTTCCTTCTTTCTTGATTGATTAAAGTAGAATCAAATCTGCTTTCTTTTTTCTTTCGTTCTTGCGGTTGATTCTTGCTTTCAATCGATCGCCACTTGCACTCGTTCTTCCCTGGATTGATTAGTAGCCTTGGGCTCTGATACCAATTGTTGCTTTCGAAAATAGCAGAAGTATAGAAACGATATATGATTTATTGAATTGTATTGATGTGGAATTAATGTTTACAGAAAATCTAATCCTATTTATACTTGTTGAATCGGTGCTTCAAAGAGGCATATCGATTCAGTATAACGTTGTAACCTATCTAATCGTTGTAACCTATCTTCTAAACGTTGTAACCTATTCTAAACGGTTTATACCGTTACTAATAAACCCAGCCCAATATAATGGGTCGATTTTACAGAATACTTATCATACATATACACTAAACTACCCTATTCTATTCTTCTATAACATTAAAGGTCCAACATTTAATCTTTTAGTTTGTGAGCTGTCTATATATTAGTAGGTGAGAATGTGTCCTTTTTTCAAAACCTTCATGATTTTATGTTCGTTTATTCTCATGTTCTCAAAACCCTAATGATCTTATGTTGGTTTACTGTATTTGCAGAACCATAGTGGACGCTTTTGGTGTGGTTTGGCTGGAAAAAAAAAGGTATGTCTCTTTTCCTCAAAACCCTCATAATCTTACCTTCAGCAACAATTATGTATCTTACTCTTTTATTTTGCAATGCATGAAACATTAATTATTGGACTATAATTGGACTATTTCCTGGAGTTTGTTTATCGTATTTTCTATCACGGCTTATATTTATGTAGTAGAATAGTTGGGACTGACCGGTGCTCGATTTCTTGGAACCGATATGCTTGCATTAATTTAGACACTAACAAACTATTTTATTTTGTTCAGGTTGCAGATCTATCCATAGTTTATAAATATTTTTAACCACGGTAATGTCTTTTTTACTGATGCAATAAGTATTACTTGTGCACATGTGTGTCTTTGTGTGCAGAAATACAAAGGTACAACTAAGAATGAATGGACACTTGAATTGAAGGAAATCGTTGACCGTATAGTAACCATGCGCATGCTGCTTTTTGATATTATGTGCTATTGGTATTGTTCTATTAATGTTTATCTTTGGAGCTTAATGTATCTGTACATGTGTTTTATTCCTCCCTGCTGTCACATATATTCTAGGTTTTATTCGCAAACATCCATCCATTCATTAAATACACATTTGGAATCCAACTTTATATGATATTTAAGGCCTTCAATGTTGAAATTGATTTAATTTATATCAGTTTAGGTTAAGGGTGAAAAAAGGCATCCTTGAGGAGACCACATTCAGGTAAGTTGCACGCTTTTCTGAGCAATAAGGTTAATGACATTACATTGCATGTCGAATCATTACGCGCAATCAACAATGTCATAATTTTTACACTAGGATGCATGCCTCTAATCAAATTTCAATTACATGTTCTGTTTTGTAGCACAAAGATTGGAGTAAGTAGCTCATGTGAATAACTTTTGACGGTCGTATATCTACTTTTGCTAACTGTTGTAAAACTATAAAAAAAATGGCTAATGTATGCTTTGCGTGCTCCTTATTTGTTTGTCTCAGTTAGATGCTCTTTTAACAAAATGTGGGAAGGAAGGGGATGGGTTGTTGAGCGACTTTTGAATCAGTTAGCAAAATCTCGCATATCCGGTAATGCATGTGTGATATTTGAAACATTAATGTTCTGCATGGATTTAAGAGAGTCACAATATATATTGAATAATTAGCAAACCACTGATTTAAATGGATACATGAATCTGTATTCCATTACATTTATGTTTCTTTGATTTCAGGTTTGGCTCATAAGTGAAAAGCTTCATTCAGTGACATCACAGTTTGAGCAACCTAGAGAGTTAGAGCTGTGCGCCTTCAAGAGGCTAATAATCGAGCTAAGCCTATAAGAAACCAAAATGATTTACCAATATATCTCACTTAGCAACGGTCTTGAATCAAGGGAACCAACAAGTTCAGACACCAGAGATCATGGTGACATCCTAGCCGAACCCATGAAAGTTCTGCAACAAGTTTTAGATGATGAAACACATGCTCTTGAGGTATTTTATAATCACTATTTGTTTTATAAATTCGATGTTGTTAGACGTGGGATTTCAAACCCTTTAACTTACTAATAGGTTAATTTGGGTTATGTTGTAGGAGTATATCTAACGGGCGAGATGGGGAAATTAAATATTACGGGCTAAAAATGTTATGGGTCAAATATGTCAAAGAGGTTGAAAGTTGTCTAATATATTGTTTTAAGGCATAAATCCTCATAATTCACAAATTTCTCTATTTAACTGATTAGTAAACAAACTTGAACAAAAAGTGATTCTGGTCAACCCGACCCGCACACAAAATTTACCTGTTTTGACCCGAACCCTTTTTAACCTGCTACCTCTATATTGTACGATTCATGGTTGAGCAACTTAACTTGGTTCAAGTTGAGTTGTCAAGTCTTCTTGATGCTGCACGTTAAAAATTTGACCAGAGCCTGTTCTTACTTACATTTAGAATCTGATTGAGTCTAAAACTTTAGACTTATGAGATATAATGATTATGGAACATTATAGCACATTATGACATGAAGGATGGCGATATGATAGATTATGTTCAGAATGCTATCGAATGAATCAGAATTGCACGGGCGTCAACTCAAGGTCCTAACTATATCTGTTATACCCAGCTCAATGTATTTACACTTTTGGTTTATGAATTCTCATTTGTAGATTTTGATCGATGCAGATTGGTGCTAAAAGAACCAATGTTCCTAGGTTGAATAAATTCAGAGCGAGGCGTCTGGGCCCATATGGATTTCGCTCAAGAAGGCCTTACATGCTTGCCCCGCTAAAATTCCCTTCATATGGCTACAAGTACGTACAGTTTTCTTTCTTTTTTCTTTTTTTTTTTAATTTTATTTATGTGTTATTTTTTTTAACGACCAATAATATAGACCAAAACTGTGTAAAGCTATTTGCTAAGGAACATATATTCTTGGGGTGTCCAAGCCATGTCATACAGAACATGTCATATTCAATGATCCATATAGAAACACATGAAACCCCATATGAAGAAGAAGCCATGTCATAAGCACAGAAAGAGTTCCTGTTGTTAGACACCTTCGCGAATGTACCATAAAAAGAGAATCGTGATGTATTGCGATTTAACACTCCTAGATTATTTGGTCTAACAATCCTTCCATTTTCAGTTAGTTCTATAGAATTTTAGAGAACCGTCTATTTTCCAGTCATAAATCATTATATAGTCATATTTAAAATGAACATCCTTGCTAATATTCCAAGTATCTAAATCTGTATTCCAATCATGCTTGATTATTAATATCATTTACAGGGAGTTTGATTTTAGTGCGATGAATGAGAAATTTAACAAGGATGAAGTCTGTGGTACCTTAGGAAAAGTAACAGGTAAAGTTCAAAGGAAAAAGCTGAAAATGCTACTGATGAGGATGAACCAAAAGAGGAAAATGATTCCAATTTACCCAATGTTGATGTCAAGGTGAGAATAACAATGAAAAATTGCATATAGTCGCAATATAAAAGTTGATACTTTTCTTTTTCCTTATAATTTTCTAATATATTTTACCTATTTGACCATTATTGTCTGTGATATGTTTTATTAATTGTCTTATTATCAACAGCCTGTTTACAGTAAGGACGACTTTTTTGATTCGTTATCATCCAATGCTCTTAATCGTCAATTAAATTATGGACGGACTAGATTCTCTGAAGAGATGAAACTAGATACAGTAAGGTTATCTTGGTAAACATTTTGCTTTATGTTAGTATACACCTGAATTTCAAGTCTTGCCTCAACAGTTGAGCATTTTAGTAAAGCAAGCTGTTCGCATATCGAAAGTAAGGTTAATTTTGTTGTCTTAATTCAATTGTAACACTCATTGATACACCATGGGCTTCTACTGATTTAAAATAAGAGAAGCGTGGACATGTAGTTGTAGGCTATTAAGATTTAAAAAGTGATTTCATGGTCATATTCAACGGATCATAGCAGTGATTCAAACTCTTATCATAGTATTTACTGTATGATGTTGGGTCATGGGCCATCCAGCCATTTGTATGACTGAGAGTTTCTTCCTCATTCTGTTCATTACTCCAAAAGATAGTACTTATATGGCACACATATTTACAGGCATTGCCAAAAGGAGAATGGTTTTGTTGTGGAGATTGTGATAGGACTCATACATCTTTGGGTGCTATGAAGAAGAAGCAGGTTCAACAAGGATTAGAATCAAGTGCTGAACATGATATAAGATGGATGCTTCTGAGTTGTGAAATTGCTTCTAATGATACAAGGGTATTGCTCTCTAAGGCAGTTGCCATTTTCATGTGAGTAAATTCTATATTATACTTGATAAATATAATAGATAAAAGAATACCGAATTGACCCTTTGCCACTAACTTGCTACAAGATCGGTTCGATCCAATTGTTGGTTCAACTACAAGCTGTCTTGATTTGATTCCTCACATGGTTTATGGGCATATGACTTTGATTTTGCCAAATGATTAGAAGCTTTAGTGCATTATTTTTCAAAAAAATCTTCTTCCAACTTAAACACCATTTGACATTATTTCAGTATGCAACCGCGTGTGCCACTGGGTAAAAGATGTGGAGAACGAAAATATTTTTGCTAGGAGGAGCTCTTTTACCTGGTGATCATGTATGCCATTATGTTCTACCTTTCTTCATGAGTAAAATTTTCCACTTTTCTATTTTTAAAGCTTTTTTGGAGAATCCAGGGCATATGGCTAAGGATTATAGCCATAATTGGGGTTCAATGGAAATTAGCAAACGTCACTTTACCATGATGGTGGTCAGATAAATGCTTAATCTACCAACCTCATAGACGAGAATGGTATGTTCAATGGAGTTGGGCTTGATAATTTTATCAAATGAGTCAAACTGGTAACATGTGGACCTTCTTACGCTGTTGTTGCTGTCATGGGTCCACAGAGCAGTGGTAATTCTGATTATTATCTGATCGTAAGTGTTAATTTTAATTATTCTTATACGGCTTTATTTTCCAACTTCTGATATGGATGTGTTTCATACAGGAAAAAGCACACTTCTAAATCATCTTTTTTATACAATCTTCAAGGAAATGAATGCATACATGGGAAGGCATGTTCTAATCCGCTTTCTCTTTAATCATTTGATGAGAAGTGAACCGGAGTAATTATTATAGCCTATGGTGGCTATGAATTCATAAGACCAACTAACAAGAAAACTATATTTATTTGTTAGCTTATTGATGCCAACGATCAACGTGTTTCATTTGTTCATTAAGATTACTACAAAAACCATTGTTGAGTTAGGATATATGATCTTTCTATTGTTTCTGTTATAATATCACAGGATAAAAGTACAGGATTCAGGTACATTGGTAAGGGGATAACGACACCAGAACCTGATGGCTTAGCCTCTTTCGTTGACCATTACAGCACCAATAAGATAGATCCTGGTATGTTGATAGGGGATGACGAAACCAGAACCTGATAGCTTAGCCTCTTTCGTAAATCATTAATTACTATATATATTAAAAAGGAAAAGATACGTCGTCGTTCTGTGAACAGTACCCGTGGCCCATTTGAGTTAGCCCATTGCAGGCGTTGGGTTCTTGGTGGCCCGATCCAATGGCAGATAAGCGATTGTATATCTCTCTCATCAGCTTCTCACAATCCACACACACCCAGAACTTTCCACACACACATGCACCGACTCAAATCATAGATGCAGAAAAAAAAAATACCCAAATCAAATTGTGGGAGTTTTGTATGTTATCCCATCATCAATATAGATGGATTGAAGCTCGATCGAAAACCTTATTACATAATCAACCATAGCTTGAAACATACGGCTGATGATCGAATGATGGGATTTCGCAGTCCGCAAAAGAAGATGATACGGAGAAAAAAACTAGCAGAGGGTTGTAACTTTTAAGCGTAAAGCCATTATTATTTGCCTTACCTTTGTGTTGTGAGGCGACTAATTTATTTTCTATTTTTTTCGTTAGGTTTTAAAGCGACAAAGAGTTTGTTTGGTTTCGACTGTCTTTTTAGAGTGACAATCCAGGTATGTATGTGGATGTTTCATTAAGAATAAGTTCATGACCATGTTTTATCTGTTTTGTGTGTATTGTATTTGTATGCCTTATGTTTTTTAATAGGCTTTGCTTTTGTTACTTATACGGTTTGCTATTCACCTGGATTGGATGATAAACCGAGCTCCGGTTAATGAACATGGCAGTAGAGACCGAAGGAGGAAGGGCAAAATACAGGAGGGCAAAATTTAGTAGTAGTACGGGGAGAAGGAGGAGGGAAGAGAATGATGAAGCGGTTTTGCCTTCGGACTTTCGGGTTCGATGTTGATTAAGACTGAGAATGTTTTACTAACTTAGGTATAGTTTTCTTGACTTTTATTTCACTTTGATTTAACGTCTTGGCCTTTTTGTAATTGTTTTCCCTGAACATAGACCAACAATTTCCAGTTATGTTTGTGGAAAGTATGTTAATGTGGTATATAAATTGGTTTAAAAGCATACATTCATTCTTTAAGCCGTACTTTGTAATGGACAAAATAAGAAGCCAATTTTGAAAAAGAATTTTGCGCTTATAAGTTGATTAAATTGGAAATGTATTTCAGTAAAGATGTGCCATGAGTTGTAAAAAGAGCTCATTTCAGTTTTATTTATTTTTTCCTTCTTTCTGAGTAGCAACAAAGTTGGTTGTTCCTGCTATTGGACGGGTAGCTTTAGGTGGTTTCTGGAGTCTGCAACGGTATGTGCTAACCTTATTGTTTATTGTAAAATATTGCAACTTTTAAAAATTTGTTCTTAACATTAATGATTTGATAGCAGGCTTGGCATGGTAAAACAGTAGAATAGCTACTTCTGATGTTCAGTTACGGCTGCCAGAACTGCAACGCTCCATTATTTTCGGATTCGGAGGTATAGCTACCATGGACTGTTTCACGCTGCACTTCATAGGATAACAAACTATAAATAACTTTTTTGGGTAAATTACAAAGAATATCGGTTCAAGTTGACATTAATTCTTTGCAATGTAATCAAACATTGAAAACTAAGTGTATAAAAATTCAAGTTGTGATATATGATTATTAGCCTTAACGCATATATCAAAACTAGAGACCAATAGCTTTTTATTTATCCCTTCATTTTATAGTCTTTTAAGCTCTAATCTAGAGATAAAAGAAAGTGATCGTCATACCTTTTTTATATTTGTTATCCAGTGATTATTTATATTAGTTATTGATAACTGCTAATCAACATCAAATGTTTTGAGTTTGAAAACTTCTTAGTTGTTTAGTTAGGAGCAACTCAACTGTTAAAATAATGTGGTTTGTAAAATAGTTTAACATAAGCAGGTTATCAAAACATCCAAAATCATCCCAAAGACGTAAGCTTTTTGACTTTGTGCAAACACTTATAATTAAGTGATCGTTTGCTGTGTCACGCTACTAATTTTCTGTTTACTAACGCACGTATATTGGCAGCCATCCTAACTCGCCATCTACCCTCGGCCTATGACTGTGAGAAACAAAGCCAAGTAACAAAGGCATTTGGAAGCCAACAATTGTAAGGTTAAGTCTTAAATTCAAGTATCAGTTCTTCGTTCTTTTCAGTCATAAATTTGGAAGGTTTTGTTACTTCTAATGTTATACTGAATTACGAATTTATAGGCTGGTGGACAATCGCGTGTTAGTCGTTATTAAGAATCTCAGCAACAGCAACATTCAGCAGGCGTGAATGTCGGCAAAAAATGAACGACAGTTTGACGGAGGCATTTGGTTCGAGGGTTGCAAGCAAAGGGGAGACGCCACAATCCAAGTTCGTCTCCACATAAGAATGGTGGAAAGGTACGCTTCTTTAACGTAGTTTTATATGCAATTTTAACATATCGTGTGCTAAAGTAAAAAAGTAGCCTTCTGACAGTGTAAGAGTCATGCATATTACGCAACGGGTTTTCTATGTGAGGCATGCACTCGACTATGACGGTCACACTGTATAAATTTGGCCGAACATAGTGCCTGTGCTTTGATGGTACTGCAATATACAGTTGTTCTATATGTATACCTTAAGTTTTGTTCGTATAATATATAAGAGATGGATTGTATTATATTAATTATTTGCAACATGTTGTTACAGATAGCAGACAAAGATTAGAAAAGGACCCCGTCTCCTCAGGTGCCAATTACAAACGAAGTCTTTGGCAACCCAATGTAAGCGGGCTCATTATTTTTTATGTTTTTGGACTGCAGAATACCTTTGCTCGAAATGGATTCCGTTAGCGCCAAACTGTATATGATGCCTGCTACCGCTAAAAAAAGATTGAACATGTGGGAGGATCCGAACGAATTTACCAGATTCCGCCTAAAAAAATCTTCAGGTGATCAAGAGGGCCCCTTTTTCAGTAGATGAGATTAGGATGAAAAGTTAATCCTTCTTGATTTGGTGTTGTTATAGGTGTTAACGTTGTTATAGGTGTTAACACAAAACCTGCGAAGGGTAGCATGGGTAGCTGAAGAGTAATCATCTGTAGTATTAGCCTCACTTCTGGTAATGTTTAGGATCCAGGTAGCTGCTAATGTTGTAAACTAGCAACAATGTTAGTACTCTACAAAGAGACTTCAAAAGGTGATTAATTTCATGGTTGTAGTATATTTAGTTTGATCCTACTCAATTGTTTTTGCATATATGAGTACCTTTTTTCCTTTTGCCTTTGTCGTATTCATATAGACTATAAAAAAAATGCTAACTACAATTGCCCGCCGCAACGCGGCGGACCGGAGCGCGACTCGTTAAACCGTAAGCGTGAATATGCTAATCAGATTCTTAAAGTTGCATTAGCTATCAATAGTGTTTCTTTATCTGAAATAGAAGTTCCTGAATCATACTTGCTGTCCCTTCCAAAGGTATTAAAAACATTTCTCTTAAGATTTAGTCTATTTAAATAGGAATTACATATCTTTGAATTTTGGTTGTGGAACACGTGACCGAAAAATAATTTTATGTTCACTATTATGACAGGTGTGGTCTCACAAACAATAAGTCATTCTCACTTTCAATCTCACAAACAATAAGTCATTCTCACTTTCAATCTCACAAACAATAAGTCATTCTCACTTTCAATCAACAAGGACATTGAGGATACAAGTATGTCTCAAATGGCCATTGATGGGTTATGATCGCGAAGTACTTGGTACGCACAATAATGTGGCTATATGCTACGGGTAAAACTTACAGTAATATTTCCAAACCTTCAAAGAAAAGTAAAAATGCATTTTTGGCGACTCTAGAGCGGTTTTACAGTCCTTACTACTTGAAAACTTTTTTTTCAAGCTAATTTAAATACCACATGGTTGGGCATATAAAGAGATGAAATTCACTGGATTGACCTTTCTAAACTAAATAGGTTGAAATTGTTATGATTGTGAAAATAGAAAGGAATGACTCTCTATGATTGAGAAAATGCTTCTCACGTCATCCAGCACAATCGTTTAAATGGCCTCACAATTGTCAGAAGCTGAAGAGCGAGAACGAGCTTTTAGTCGCAAAGGTCGTTGGAATCATGTTCGTTCTCTTGCTGATGCTAAAACCATCATGAAAAATTTGTTCAATTTGGCATTGTCATCAAAGTATGCGATTAAGCAAGTATATTAATGGAGATTTGTATGGAAAAATTTTAGTTTGATTGAATATCCTTTTTCCTTTGTATGAAATCGAGAAAGATTTGATACTTCTTGGTGCAACTGCTGTCGAGGATAAACTTCAAAAAGGAGTGAGCTTATTGTAGGGAAACGGTTACACTTTTATTAATAAAATCTAAATTAAAATTAACAGTAAATAAATAACAGAAAATTAAATACTAACAGAATGTAGGCAGATAAACGATAATTAAATAAAATAATAAAATAGTCAAAAGACTTGATCACCAAGATATATCAACAACGAAGCACTAAAGAGCCGAGGCACGTGTTTGACACGCTTCCCTTAAAACAGATTCACCGTCTGTTTCCCAGGGTACAACAGCCAAAACAGTAAGTTGTACTGTCGGACTTAACTAAACTGCCAGGAATTTCATCATAAGAGATGCATATTCCTTATGTTGGAAATCAATAATATCTATTGATTTGATGTGTGTTAAACCTATGGAATTAGGGCGTCTATATATACACAATAGACTCCACCCTAGTTTACTCCTCCTACCGATGTGGGATAGAAAGTAAACTATTATTCCACTTTAGTCATGGTACCGAATGACTAACTTTGAGACCCGATATCTCATTCACATCAACTCTATTTTGGACACATAAAGGCTCATTGCGAAGCTCTCTTCGAGGAGAACGCAAACCTACAAACTATTACTTATATATATGATACATACATATAAATAATTGTGTCCAAAGTTGGTCAACAGTCAATTTCCCAACCAATTTTTCAACACTTATATGCTTTAATAATGGTTAAAACTATATTTTTATGATAATAACCTAAATGTTTGGATAAACTGATTTAGAAGGTTGTGTTGTTGTGAAAGGACACTTTGAATTAACTTTAACCTGTTTCCATTATAACTAATAATTTTTTTATTTTGCACGTCCTGGAGACCATTGACAAACTTGCTCAAGCTGAATCAAGATATGGGTTCTAACCATCCATCACCCAACCATTGCCTAATAAGCAAACATTAGAACTTATTATCGACACATTGCAAGGTTAGTTAATTAATTACCAAGCTCACTTTTTAGCAATATGAAAATTCACCTAATAAATTATTTTGATGTCATAATCTATAAAGGATATATATGAAATATTTGTTGAACCGGGTGACCCTGAAGAGGTTTGTTCTTTTGATTTATCAACGTATTTGATCAAATAGTATGATCGTTATCATTGAGGACCCTGGACCCCATAGATTTTGGAACAATGAGAGCTAAACTTCATTAAGGAATGCATACATCCCTTGAACAATTTGAGTTATTTCACTTAAATGTATGTTGTAATAACATATCGTAACCATTAAATTAATTAACTTACACATGTTAAATGACCAACATGTGCACCTGGATAAGTGACATAAACTGGTATATGGCTTTTACCTATCTTGATATATTTCTATGGGCATTATCATCACTAACATGATCATGCATTGCAGCTAATTTAATGCCGGTTCATGTATGAATTAATGACGTGTCTTGACGAATGGGAACGTATGCCGCTGTTAAAAATATGGAAGGAATTCAAAATGGTAATGGAAACTTCACAGGTATTCTCGAGACAGTTAACCCAGTTAATCAGTTCCTATTTTTACTCAGGTTCTTTCAATCAATGAGGTAAGTTTCTATCAAAGTGTTACATTTGTTTATATGAACCACACACAAATTCATACACTGTTCAATAAAGAAGTGTTGCAATAGGCTAATAAAACACGATAGATCTTATCTCTAGACAAATTTTCAGCAAATGTTAAGTTCTATAACGTTAATGGAACTGGTCTTAACACTCCGAGTGTATGGTAAGGGGGTTTTTTTTCTTCTTTTTGCACAAGGTAAATACTTGATTGACACAAATCTCTGGCCACGACTTACTTATTCCAAATGTTAGTAGTTACTTTCATTGGCTACCAATTAGATTAAAAGTATGAATGAATATGAAGTATCAATAGTTACCACTAAAAATGCAATTATTACTGACAAGAAGAATGATTTTTATTAATATGGTTCTCATGAGTTTTATGTTTATAATTTCATATACTTTTGAGGTTTTTGGTGAGTTTGTTGTAATGGTTTTGATTTGGCTTTTGGTGAGGCTACCTTGGGTAAAAAAATGATGATTGAATTGACATTTTTTTAGATCTTATAGGTATGGAAAGCTTATATAATTGATGTCTTACTGCTATTAGTTTGTTAGAGTTTATTAAGCCTTTTACGTGTTTGTTTTATTTATTGTGGTACAAATACCGCTAAAGGGCTTTTCATTTGAGAGTTCGGAAATACTATGTTCTTGAAGAAGAAGTCATCCGGTTAATAAAGGGAAAAATCTTTAAAAATGTACCATACTTGTCACAAAAATTACTTCCGTGTAGCGAACAAAAAAAATAGCTTTTTGATGTACTGGACTTTCATTTTTTGGCCTTTTTTATGTATTATTGACATTTTTGCCCCTCAAAATATTAAAAATCCAAAGGCAAAAAAGTCACGAAAATACATCAAAAAGGACAAAAATGAAAGTTCAGTACATCAAAAAGCTATTTTTTTTTTTACGCTACACAAAAGTATTTTTTGTGACAAGTATGGTACATTATTAAAGATTTTTCCCGTTAATAAATTGTTAATTGTAAGCAAGGATGGTATTAGGAACCTGTTTGTGTACATTTGAATTGTATAAAAATCATATATACTATGTTGTTACAAAGAACTTAGTAAAGTTTTATTAAACTAAAAATGTTTAACCTTTATTTATTTTCATTGGTAATGCATTCAACATAAAAATTGATACGTTTATATCTTAATTTTCATTAACTTATTTATTTTAATGATATTCATAAGTTTATCCCGACCATCTCTTATAAATAATTTTAATTTCAATTTATAACTTAGATAATATTCTATCTTCTAAACAATAAATTTAAACTTGTTAACAATTCAGTAATTATTGATCCTCAAATATTTCCTTATATATTATATTCCGATAACTATTTACTTCCAACAATAGTTATAAGTCATGCCGACCTTCCTTATATATATTATTTTACGTTAACTAATATCTTCCAACGATAATTATAGGTCATGCATGATTATGTGTGGGTTCGCGTGAGCGCGTGCCAGAAAGAGAATCAGCTGCGTTATCAGAGGGCCTCTGTTATATTGGCAGCTGCTAAAACTCCAACAGATAGCGGAAACTTTACAACCACTTCAATCTCCTTTAAATATATCTCACTTAGCAACGGTCTTGAATCAAGGGAACCAACAAGTTCAGAGACCAGAGATCATGGTGACATCCTAGCCGAACCCTTGAAAGTTCTGCAACAAGTTTTAGATGATGAAACACATGCTCTTGAGGTATTTTATAATCACTATTTGTTTTATAAATTCGATGTTCCCGTTCAGATAGTTGGATATTCACATCCTGGAAAGACTTATTCGAGTGTTAGTTATACCTAAAGCTTATTTTTTGTTAACTTACGTTTTTTAATGATATTTATAAGGATTGTTCGACCATCGAAAAGGCTATGCTTTGATACTTTTGTTCTTGCGTACCCCATTTAAACCTTTTTTTTCTCTCATATTCGATAACTGTTTATATATTTTCATTCTTAATGCATTCAATTAAAATTTGGTACGTTTATATCTTATTTTTCGTTAAATTATTTTTTCAAAATAACAATTATAAGTCATGCCCGCCCATCGGGCGGGCTTTGAAATCTAAACAAATAGATATTATATGTTGTAACTTGACGTAATAAGTATTTAACTAAAGAGTCGTTGACTCGGGAAATGTTGTATAAACGGGCAGGTCATGCCGAAATTTCGTAAAATTCTTTATAAACTTCAAACTATTTTACCAAATACTATTTATTTCAAAACCCTTTTATTACAATGTTATTTTGGGAAAACGGGTAAAAACCGAGACTTGTTATTAGCGTGTTGTTATTTATTTGAGTGTGTCTTCCATTTTCATTTCTTTTCTTTCCATTTCTTTTTGACGACTTTCTTCGAGATATTCTTTCGTCTTTCTTGCGTATTTGGTCGTTTCGCCGACTTATTCTTTTTTTCTATCTTTCTTGTCTTCCACGCGAGACTTTTCAAAGATCTATTTTCTTTCAAATGCCATTGTTAATGAGACTTTTATTCAAGCATTGTTTATTTAAACATTCGAGTAGTATTTCTGAGTTATGCCATTATTGATTGATTGATTAGGTTGTGCTGAGGATTGTTTGCTGTGACTAATTGCTTGCTTGGTTGATATATCTCGTTTCCTGCTATTATTAAGGTGTGATTCATAGCCTCGCTTTTTATCTTTTAAATGTTTATAAACCCATGGGGTGAGATACATGCTTTAAATGTTTTCTGAGCACAAGTATTTTTGGTATGCTTTTCCTGATTGGTATTCTTTCCTGACGATGTGCTAAGTAGCTTTACCTTGCCATTGCAAGACCCTCCGATCATGAACCATTAATCACTTGCGAGTGAGCGCGAATATAGGGATATAGGCCTATAGGAATTGACCCTCCCACTCCTTTTGCTGGATAGGCAAATTGTGGTGTACTATATCGATTTTGCCGAGTAATTGGCAAGTACTCGGCCTTGGGGGCACTATTATATTATGAAATTCCGCGGTTATATTGATACTATGATTGTTGGTTAACGTTTTGCGTGTCATGAGCTTAGCATCATCAACAATGTTATATGCACAGGGATGCCTCTATACATTGGTTGTTACCTTGATTACCCGATATTTGCATATGTTGCTCATATCTTATGATTAAAACCTTGTGCTCAACCTTATTATTTAAACCTATGGATTACACTCAACCTTTGTGTTGACTTTTAAGCATGTGTTTCAGGTACTAATGATATTAATATTTAGCTTTGGAGTATGATGTTTTGGGCTTGGTGGAGTGGCTAAGGCTGAAGGGGCATTTCTGTCAAGGCAGCTTTACTATCTTTCAATCTTTATTTGCATGTCATTCGTAAAACCTTTTTGTGTCTTTTGTTAATTCCGCTGCTAAACTTTGTTTATTTTCCGCTGCAAACTCTATTTACTTTTTCCGCTGCTAATTTGACTTAAGAGTCCTTGTACTCTAAATGGTTTGTAATTCGAATGATATGTTTTAATCTAAATGAATGATATGTTATATGTCAACTTTGAAACTTAATTAATGATATGTTTTCATCTTAATTTGGTTTGTGGTTAATAGTTGTGTTATATAATTTGGTTATATATATATATATATATATATATATATATATATTATATATATATATATATATATATATATAGGGTGGGGTTATAATAAAAAGGAGGTTAAAATAAAAAGGGTAGGAAGTGATCTCAACCATTGGATCATATTTGACCAGATGAAAAAAGGAGGTGGCATTTTCGTAAATAAAGTAAACTTCAAGGACAATTGTATAATAGTGTAATTCACAAAACTCACGTTCCATTCTCCCATACCATTCATTTGCAATGAAAAAAACTTCTCTCTAAAATACACCTACTCCATCACACACAAACCCTAATTATTTCATTCCAAAATCTTAACTCATTAACGATTAATCATCATCATCGACAAAACCTACTGCATCATCGATGGTTACTCCATCGATTTGTTAGGGTTTGAATAACCATTCGAAAACCTTACGACATCAAAGATGGTAAAGACGAACCTACGAATTCTTACACGACCTCGTAAGTTTTTTTTTGAACTATAATTTTGTTACTGCATCAGTTTATGTGTTTTTATTGATCTAAGTATGTAATATTCAGAGTTTGATTCAAATTTACATAATGTTTTCTTCTAGATCTGGAACAAAATGTAGAAAAAAATAGATACAAAACATGTTTAAGAAAGTTGCATGCAATGTGTTTGATAAAATGTCTCAACTAAACTTTATAACAGTGATGCACTAAATTTACATTGTGATGCATTTATTTTGAATGTTGATGCAGTTGTATTTCATATTACAGTAGGTTTTTGTAACTCTGAAGCACTAAATCTACATTGTGGAATAATCGCAGTATTTCAGTGTTTGTGTGTTTGTTTGAATATTTGATGCAGTTGGTGTGATGAAGTGATGCAGTAGGTTTGTATGTTACATATAAGTCTAGAATAGGTTAGGCGCGTAGCGTTTTAATCATCGAAAAGTGTTTTTGTGTATGTTTGATCCAGTTGGTGTGATGCGGTGATGCAATATTGTCTTGTATGTGACATATAAGTCTAGATTAGATTAGACGCGTAGCGTTCTAAGCGTCGAAAAGTGTTTGTGTGTGTGTTTGAATATTTGATACAGTTGGTGTAATGAAGTGATGTAGTAGGTTTTGTATGTGACATATAATTCTATATCAGGTTAAGCGCGTAGCATTTTAAGCATTGAAAAGTGTTTGTGTATATGTTTGAATGTTTGATGCAATTGGTGTAATGCAGTAATGCAGTAGTGTCTTGTATGTGACGTATAAGTCTAGATTATATTAGGTTAAGCTCGGGCTGTTTTAAGTGTTTGTGTATGTGTTTGAATGTTTGATGCAACTGGTGTAATGAGTGATGCAGTAAGGTATTGTCAGTGGCATATAAGATAGATTAGGATATGCGCGGGGTGTTTTAAGTCTCGAAAAGTGTTTGTGTATGTGTTTCAATGTATGATGCAGCTGGTGTAATGGAGATATGCAGTAGGGTATTGTCTGTAGCATATGACGCTAGATTAGGTTATGCACGTGGTGTTTTAAGTGTCGAAAAGTGTTTGTGCATTTGTTTGAACGTTTAATGCAGCTGGTGTGATGCAGTAGGGTCTTGTGTGTCACATATAAGGCTAGATTAGGTTATGCTCAGGGTGTTTTAAGTGTCGAAAAGTGTTTTTGTTTGTGTATTTGAATGTTTGATGCAGCGGGTGTGATGCAGTGATGCAATAGGATCTTGTTTGTGGCATATAAGGCTAGATTGGGTTACATGCGGAGTGTTTTAAGTGTTGAAAAGTGTTTCTGTGTATGTTTGAATGTGTGATGCAGTAACATAATAATCTTTTTTGCACTAGTTAACAACATTATGATGCAGTACATTGTTTTACCATGAGATACTGCGTCATACTTAATTATCTACTATATCATTATTTATATTACTGCGTCACAGTTTATATTCTACTGCATCACTATTTATATTTAATTTTATAAGTTGCACTGCATCACAGTTTATATTATAATGCATCACTGTTTATTTGTAACTGCATTACTGTTTTCATTAGGTTCAATTACGTCATCCGTAGTGTGTTTTATTTGTCAAAATGTGTTTGTGTGTGTATTTGTATGTATGATGCAGTTGATGTAAAGAAGTGATGCATTAGATGTAATACAGTGAATTTCGTTTGATCATGTTACAGGTAGAAACGAAGACGAAAATAAGAGACTAACATATGGTGAATATGCAGTTGATCTGGTAAGTAAAAGGATTAGATGATTAATTGATTTTTTTACTACTTGATGAGGAATAAACACCCAAGATGGAATGAGATTTTTACCACAAGATTCGTGGTATATTTGACGCATATGAAAACTTACTAGGATCGTGGTACTTTTTAGGAAGAGTTAAAGAAAGAAGGCACGGGTCAAAGTTGAAAAATTTATCTGTTGTGAGCAAAGTACATGACAAAGATGATTCTTACAAGTATGCATAAGAAAAAGGCGGAAGACTTGGCAGGCGCTGAGGCATATAACAAGCTGCAAATAGTAGATTCCAATCCTCTAATACCAAATGATACACTCAAATTGAAAGGTGGAATGATACAAAGGATTATTGAATGTGTAACAAGGATTCTTGGATGATACTTGTGGTTCATTTAAAACAATGTTTAAATTCTATTTGATGTAATACTTTGGAATATTGAATGTTTAATAGTAAGTATTGTACATCTTAATGATGGCAGTATTTGTTTAATATTAATTATTTTTTATTACTGCTGATATCTGAGTGAACATAGATGCACTAAAATATACACCGTGTTGCACTAAAAATATACTGCATCACAATATCGTTTTACTGCATCAGAATGTTCTCATATTACTGCATTAGAATATTAAAATACTACTACATGCAAAACACTGTGATGCACTGGCATATAACAGTGATGCAGTAACATTATAACTACGATGCACTAAAATAAGCACAAAACATTGTGATGCATCACATGCAAACACAATGATGCACCAGAAATGAAAATGTGATCCATTGACATATAATATTGATGCAGTGGCATTATAACTATGATGAACTTGATGTAAATATAAAAACAATGTGAGCACAACATGCAAACATAGTGATGCAGTGGAAAATGACATTGTGACGCACTGACATATAATAGTGATGTAGTAACATTATAACTACAATACACTGGAAAATAACACTATGATGTTGTACACATATAAAAGTGATGCACAATATATAAAACTATGATGCACTAAAAAACTGAACACATAAGATATTGTAAGATATTTCATAACAGTAAGATAATGTTGCATTGATAAACTGTAAGTAATGCTCTACTTTTTACAACTGAATCGATGTTTTGTAAGGAATGTTATAGTCTCATAACAGTATTTATTGGTTAAAGAATGAAATAACAAAAAAAAGAATATTCATTGTAAGCTCATTTGCGGGTAGATTATCTAAGCTCATCCCTTTTCGGTAGATCTTGGTGATGGGTTTCTTTGATATTGGCAATTTCTGTGAACAAGTCCTGGAGTTATGGCCTCCCTTCTCTCCACAAACGCTACACGTATTTCTGCAGGATATTTCTTCTTGTAACATATATAATCTCATTGGACATGTCCTAGAGTTATGACCCTGTTACATTCCACATATGTTACACGTCCTCCTCTTCTACAACTACATTCAACCATTACTCCAGAATGACAATAAACCCTACGAAAACAGATATAAACTGTAAGATACAATAGATAAAAATCAAAGATGCAATAGAGAAGAAAACAACGATGAAGTGTAGTTAAAGTGTGCTACAATAATAAGTTCGTATGCACTTAATAAGTAAACTATGATACAGTGAACTTAAAGTGTTGATTCAGTAATAAGTACGTAGGCATTTGACAAGAAATCCGTGATGTTGTAATAAGTCGGTATGCACTTGATAAGAAAATTGTGAAGCAGTGAAATTAAAGTGTTGATGCAGTAATAAGTATGTATGCATTTGATAAGATAATTGTGATGCAGTAATAAATTTGTATGCACTTGATTAAGTGTTGATGCAGTAATAAGTTTGTATGCAATTGATAAGATAACTGTGATGCAGTGATAAGTTCATATGCTATTGATAAGATAGCTGTGATGCAGTGAACTCAAAGTGCTGATGCAGAAATTATGTATAAACAATTGATACTCAAATATAGACACATGGCATCTATATGCACAATGATAAACCAGATGCTCAAGATACAAACTTGTAAAGAGATTTTAAAATAATACTCCACTAAGACTAAAATAAGTTGTATATATGATGCCATAAGGATAGAATTATTGATTCCCTAAGGAGAAATATGGAACAAGAATATATGGATCCATTCAAGATATGCTTTATCTTTAAAAATGCAGTTTGAAAACAAAATCTGCTTAAATTTCAAATCGTTTTATTGGAAGAATGATCGAAATCACTAAATTAACCGTATTTGCAAACTAGTTATTTACAAAACAATGAATAAAATAAAATTTGACAAAATAGAAGTCAACCTAATATATGTTAACCAATACAATACTAATATACATGCTTGTCCAAAAAAAAAAAAAAAAAAAAAAAAAAACTTGTACCTATCGTAGCTGAGATGCATGCTGCAAAGATTGTCAAGCCTCGAAAAGAAGATTGTCAAGATTCTCTGTATATACGAATGTTCGCAACCCACGGGCTTTAATTGCATAATCCAAAGCTTAAAGCAAAGAATGCAAATCTACATCAATACTCCACTGAGACTATAAATAAGCTTTATATATGATGCCACAAGAATAGAATTATTAATTCCCTAAGGTGAAATAGCGAACATTTACTGCATCCCATAGAGGTAACTATTAGCAACAAATATGAGTATAATTCAACAAGAGATTCTAACTCAACAAATAAGTGTTACAACTAAGGAAGCATGTATGTTCAAGAAAACATCTATGTACTATAAGAGGTTATGTCATCATTGCTTACCTTATGATCCATGCTCCCCTGTCATAAATACATACGCGATCACTTTACGACAAGTAAAGCACACTATAAGTATCTTAATTGAACATTATTTGCCCACAAAACATAACTTACTGCATCACTTCTTTACAGTAAATGCATCATCCATTTAGATATAAACACAAACACTTTACCATAAGTAAAATATACTACACGGATCTTAATCGAATATTGATGAGACGAAAAATGTTACGTTTTTAGGGGTCGGTTTGAGTCCTAATTCGTATGTTTTTGGTTTGGATTTCACCCAAAGTCGTTTCTTTTCTCATTTTAGGTACTTTTGAAGGGAAAATCACAAAAGAAGCATTTTCGGGCGTTTTCGGAGTGAAAAAGTGCGGAAAACAACAAAAACTCAAAAGACCTTGAAGATTACAGAAGGTGACGCCGTCACACTATAAGCGTTTTCGGAGTGAAAAAGTGCGGAAAACAACAAAAACTCAAAAGACCTTAAAGATCACAGAAGGTGACGCCGTCACACTCTACAAGGTGACGACGTCAGGAACAAGTGAAGTCCAGAAGTGGAAAAAAGACTCGTGACGGGCCAGAGAGTTTGTAGTGCAAAATGGTGACGCCGTCAACCAAGGCCGTCAGATCTGGAACCAGCAATTATGACCACATCAACCAAGGCCGTCAGGAAACCCTAATCGCCGAGCTGACGACGTCACCTATTGGGCTGACACCGTCAGCCCGCGTTTTCTATATATATAGAACGTTTTTTCTTATTTTGTGTCGAATTTTGGAGTGGATAACTTTAGGGTTAAACCCTAATACGTGTATTACAGACCTTAGAGGGTATCCTAACCCCTCTAACTTGCATGTTTAATCCAAGATAAGTCTTTATTCATACAATATGTCTATGTGTTGTGTGATATAT
>LBNU01006981.1:0-22145 GCA_014162995.1 Artemisia annua
AATCTTATTTTGATACATTAGAAAACTAGCAATGCATCTTGATTAATACATCACGATTTACGTAACTAGAAGACCCACTTTATACTTAAAAATTATCTATGCATTTTGAATTACTATATGAATCCGTGCAAAGCATGAATATATAGAGCAAATAATTGTGAAATCGTGATTTTGGTTTATTTTTAATGCAAAACTTATAGGTTTAATTTGTAGTTATTATGAGAAAAAAATATATATGTTGAAAAAAGAATAATTTTGACTCGGATAATAAGACCCGAACCACTTCCCACATAATAATCTGGGTTATGCATTAATTGGTCAAAATCCACATCAAGGTTAATACGGTTAACGGAGAATACGGTTGATGATTTGAATGAGAAGACGTCGACGAATTCATAGTAGGACGATACAATCCAGTTGGTGATTGAAAAAAAGATTGTTGGTTGTTGAACGGTGGATTCAATTGACAATTTTGATAAAGTGGCGGTTGTGGTAGTTGCGAATGATATTCAAAACTGGCAAGTCAAAAATGAATGGTTGGTGATACACGGTTAACCAGAAATTCCCATCCGATGTTAAATGTGGAGTGGTTTCTTGCATTCGGGATCTTGAGGTTTTTGATTTGGGAGTTTTCTAAGACATGGTGAAATGAATATGAGAAGTAGTTTGAGTAGGATATTTATAGTGTAAAGTGTAAAGTACTAGGTAGATAACACGCGCGTTGCGGCGGGGCATTTTGATAAAGAAGCCGTTTACGTTGCGTTTATAAGGTAGCCCAAAAAAGAACGGGTACTGAACCTTCTGCTGTACCCACATACAGATAAAGTCTTTGAAACAAATAAATTGCATAACATGTCATGTAAATGGTAAACCAAAATTACACTTGATAAAAGCAACAAAATGATAGATATTAACTTCAAATCTATAGATACTAAATATCCATACATAAGATTTATGAGTAAAAGTCTTGCCATTTAGCAGCTTGTCAACAAAAGTATTAGATTTCATTTAAATTGTAACACACAAATAAAACTAAACCAAAGTTGTATTATTGCAAATTATGAAGTAAATTACAACACTCAAAACTATATTAAGAAAAAACTGAAAATGGAGTGACTAAAGGGAACAAAATGGACTCAAGCCAAGCCATTTTGGTGGCGAGGGTGGCGGTTGTAGTGTCTTAATGGCTGCTGTAAGTTCTCTCAGTCGTTCCTCCACTGCCGTCTTCCACTCTTCAACAGCCTTTGGTAGCATTATATACTAACATTACTTGAGGCAACCTGTAACATAATTATATAAACATTATTCACACTTATGAGTCCACGATTTCTTTGTATACTTAATCGATACAAACAATCTGTAGGATAATCATACAAAGAACATTATCCACTCCAAGTGGTTAGTTTACGTATAAACACACCAAAGTAATCATTACCAACAATGGCCTCGTAGATTGCACAGTGCACAAACAATTTGCAGCAAGGTACATCGACATATAAGGCATCCGTCGAGCTCATCCTTCTTCACCTATTAAGCCTCATCTGGCTTGGAATAACACCCACCATGAATGAATGAATCAATGAGAAACGACAGCTCGGTTGGTAATGTGTCACCTGCATAAACAAATAAGTGTGATCAGAAACATGCACTTATGCCGCATAATAAGATCCATACACTTCCAACAGAAATTATAGAAAAATTGAAGTGTTATTTAAAACTGTAATGGTACTAAAATAAACATAATTTAATTCATAAGGCCATGTTAAAATAAAATTCAAACTGTAGATAAGAATAGCCAAAGGCCTCTACTAATAAGTATTAACCTCTCCTTGATCTCTTCTGTTAGTACGCTCGAGATCCATTACCGTGGTGCATGGTTCAATACCAGCTATTTTGTTGTTATCTGGACGACCATCATCACTTTTCAAAACCATTCTCAGACACAAACAACAGCCATGATGAATGGCAATAAAAACTACATCCATCATAATGATGTGGCGATTAGATCCTTTTTCTAGTAGATCTTTTTTCTAATTTTTACACATTAAGGGCAAGTAGATGTGGCGATTTCAACCCATTTACAAATTCAGGCTATTTTTAATCGTAAATGAATAAAACCGGGTAAATATCATTGCTGGAAAGAGAATGGGTTAAATAGACTGCAATACTATAGTGGTCACAGTAACCATAACTCTAAATTGCAAAACCTACAAAATTAAACACAATTAAACCCAAATATATCAACATTTCAGTTCCTTATTGCCCCTAAAAAACTATTTGTAAAACATGGGATATGTAAGGTGTTTGGGGTATGTTTCTGCCGAAACATTTCCATCTGTCAAAGCAGCTAACTGAGATCCAATTGACAAGTGAATGGAAAAGGCACCACTAAATCAAAGTAGCAATTACATCCAAAATAAAAAAATCGTATTTTGAAACTGGAAAAGACAACTGGCAAGTGAATGGAAAAGGCACCACTATGTCGTGAAGGAATATATCAGTATACATATAGACTACAAAATCATTGTATACATCAGTATACAATGGCCATGGGTTAGTAGGTGCACCAAAACTGGACTGTTAGACGACAGAAATTGAAAATGTAGAAATAAGATACCTTTGCAGTCATTGCTTCTTTACCTTATTTTGAACCCCATTATCTCTCTTGGAGACGTGAGCCTTAGCTACTCGAGTTTCCAACACCTCCCTTGAACCGGCCTTGAGATCCAATTCCAACTGAAGCTTCTCCACCTGCAAATAAACCCATAAACCACCACGGAACACAGATCATGACATACTTTTACAAATAAATCATTGCACACAATCTGCCAAGAAAATGCCTTTTGTTTTGATTTCATGTGTTACTGTGACAATCTGCCAAGAAAATACGGTAGTACAACAACCAAAAATTAACTCTAGAATTGTAACTCATCAGCTGCAAACTCCAATGGGGTTGTATTCAGATCCAGAGACTCACCTTGTTTCCGGGGCTAATAGATACTTATTAATCTTCTAATGCATGCAATCTGTTGATTCTATTTCGCGAAAAGGTAAGTTATTAGGGTAGTAACATACTTGTTACATATAGAAAAGACATCATCCACAAAGTGAAGGACAAACCGATTGTCACAGAATACAAAATCCACTTTATATAGCATGTGGACTGTTAAAAAATGCCACACAAAGCGACCTACGAAACTGATAACTCATAACATAATATAGTGAGGAATGAAGCCTAACTCCTCTTATAACATTATAACAGGATTGCTTATTTTTCTGCTTATGCTTAAAAATAAGTAAATATTTGATACATAAAACTAAATGGCTTATAAAACAATGTTTAAATTTGCTGATTTTATAAAAAATGTGACAATTCTCATAAAAGTAATAACATTTTAGAATCCATTAACCAAATCTATCTAAAATGGTTTAGGTGAAGGGGGTGTTTGCTTAAACTTTTTTTTTTCTTTTGTTTTGTGAGCAGCTTATTATGAGTTGTACAGACAGGTGTTTAGACTTTTTAACCTGAACTTAGAAATAGAAACCACGTAAATCAAATGAAGCTAATTTATGGAAGAGCTGTTAGTAAAACTACCTGGTGTGAAAATGATGTTTGGCGGGTCACATACCACAGCAAACTGTTACAACAAATGCAACCGAGCCACATGTATTTGGTCATACGAAAACCCGTTTTTTAGACCAGTATCACACATGTTCGGTATGTCTGGCCCGCCTAAACTCAATCTGTTACAACAGATGCAACCGGGACATGCACCACACCCTCACCAAAAAGTTCCGTTTTACTATTCACCAAGGTCTGCATACTCTCAATAATGCTCAGTATGCAGTCCTATTTACGAAAACAACTCCCGTTATCATAACATCTTATGTTACTAATTCTTTTTTTTACCTCGTCACCAAATAAAATAAAGTATAAGCAAACTGACCCATTATCATTTGACAGTTGCAACCGTATCAAACCAAAACGATGGCATGTACCTATACCGTATCAAACTTGATACACATTATGAGCATTTCCTAATTGTTGGTTGTCACCAATAGCAACCAGAAATATACAATAGCAAAATGCATTCATGTTTTAGAATATAAAAAACCCGCAATGTTGGGTGCAATCCTATACATACGTATGAATTTATATAGCGGTAAATGAAAATACAGTTGCTGTCAGATTTACCTTCAGTAGCACGTGTGATACGTTGAACACTTTTCCTCTTTGGAATCATACATTTTTATAACTTTGTTATAAAAACTACTTAATGTCAAATACTTTCTCTAGTAATCAAACTAATAGAGCCATTATTTAAACATAATGTCAATCCTTTTATTTTTGTAAGCTTATTAGTCATGGTAATTTATGACTTTGTTAACTTGCTATACATGGTGAGAAAATTACGTGTATGTTCCTTTTTTTGTGAAAAGGCCAATTTTTTAGGTTCATCTTCCTAATAGTGACATGTTTCAGGAGTTTCTACCAGTAGAGCTCCTTTCTTATCAAAATATTTGGTGAATCAATTAGTTAAATAAACCTGAAAAGTAAGTACATTAGTACATAACCATAAAAGCACGAAATTCAAACATCCCTTATTTACATGATGGACGGAAAATGCCTAACGGAAGCAATCTAGTTCAGCCATAAGACACAACTGCATACAAATAAGTCTGACAATTTTTTTGCATCCTGTGGCCTTATAACAAACTAACATAAATAGTTTATTTCTAACGTATTAACCAACCTGAATCAAATTAACGAAAGTTGGCCTATTCATTTGATCTGCAAAGGAACAAACATAAATTACATAGTTAGGTTTTGATACAACATAAGCAAGCCAAACTCTATCTCCTCTGTCTTTTGATAAATTTTAACCTAAATAGCACCTAATGGCATTCCAACATCACATGTGTAAATTAACATATTTGCATTTCGCCACGGAAAACCAAAATCAGAAAACTTGTACCTGAGAATGATATTTTAACCCATAAAACTGCCTCACGGCACACTCCAGAACCCAGCTCACTTGCGAGCACAGTGCCAAACTCTTTCAGCATCCTAGCAACCTCATCACCACGACTCATTCAAAGAACCTGAAAAAAAGTGTAGCGTAAATCGAGGTAATTTTTTATTTATTTATTATTTTTTTTTAAGAAGTAAAATCTTCTAAACATAAATTGAATCAACAAACTTACGTGCCCTCAGAGAGACCCATCAAGAACAAAGATCCAGAACCAATCGGCGTTCCTCCAAACACCCCTAATTTCACAAAGAACCCTAAATTAAAAGTAAAGTCTATATCAAAATCAAAACACCTAAAACTGATAATTAAAAAAAAAGAGAAAAGGTAATTAACTGCTATCAGATTAGGGACATAATAAGTGCCACGTCAGCTAATGGGCATTTTTGGGATACTATAGAAAGATTAAAAAAGTTTGTAGTTACAATAGGAAAAAAAAAAGTTCATTGTATACAAANAAAAAAAAAAAAAAAAAAAAAAAAAAAAAAAAAAAAAAAAAAAAAAAAAAAAAAAAAAAAAAAAAAAAAAAAAAAAAAAAAAAAAAAAAAAAAAAAAAAAAATCATGTAATCAACCTGAAACATGCAATTTATGATATTCTTCTTTGCAATATTAATGTCTCTCATCTCCATCCTTAAGCTACCGTCAAGATCGGTATGATTATAGCAATTTTTGGGGGAAAGTCACTGCTCATATCCTGATAAATGTTAGTTTTATATAAATTTAAATTTATTTATTTATTATTCTTTTTTTTAACTGTATCAAACGGTAACAAATTGAAAAGTGAGAAATTTTTGTTCATACGTGTGTGTTTCAGTTGATCATCCAAGCGACCAAAAAAAAAAGAAAAAACCTCGGCCAACCGAGTTGCCACATCAACAACAACCGACGACCCAATCGGTCGACCGATCGCTCGACCTCCTCAGAGCAGCCTTATACGTTTGTTGTTTGTGTTTCATGATGGGATTACAGTGTCAAGCCTTTTGGGTTAATGTGTATTGACGTTTTTTTCACACTAGTGTTGATGTCAGATTTTTAGGAAGTCTGATATACACGATTCTTTGACATTTGTCTTTATTATTAGTATATTTTTTTGTCTAATATACATTTTTGATGAATTAGAACAGGTAAAATAAATAAATAAAGTTATGTTTACTTTTGTGGAATAAGAAAATATACGCTTTTACTATAAGATATAAGATCATTTGAGGACCAAACTTTTTTTACATACCAAGGGACTAATCTCCACCATCCATCTTCCCTCCATCTTTATTTGATCTAATGGATGGGATTAATCCCAACAATTTAAAAAACCCACTTTCATTCTTTTTTTTCAAATATTAATATCTTCAAACCGTTAATCGTTAAGCGAAAAAAAATATACCGTTACGACGAGCATTTAATTATCTTTCTANAGATACCAACCGCGAGCCTCTCCTTAGGGGATAACCCCACTCCTATTCCCGATTCGCCTGATACCATTAGAGCTTGTGGTTCCCAAGTGAAGACTTCCCGGTCGGTCACCCAAACCGGTACTACTCTCACTTGGGCTCGCTTAACTACTTAAGCCTTTACCACTAGACCACAAGCCCCATGATTTGTTGTAAATGGAAATTGATTTGTTGTATGAGACACTAGTTAATAATGCCCGCGCACGTGTTTTTTTTTAATTTTTTTGAATGATATATTTTTATTTTTTAAAAAACTAATAATTTAAATTTTATTTTGTTTGATTTATAATTTTTAATTGTAGTTTTTTATAATTAAAGATAATCATTTAAAAAGTTTAATCCTATTGTTAATTGCATATTATCTATACTTTTTGTATTTATCTTCTATTTGTATAGTATATCAACAAAACGAATTTAAAAACTTATAAATTAAAAAAATAATAATTAAAATATTACCTAATAAAGAAATATTCTTTTACTTTTCAAAATGAAATATTATATAAAAGATTTCATAAACTTTTATATAATAAAAGAAAAAATTAAATTGAAAGCATTTTATGAAAAGAAATTGTTGAGCACTCGAGTATAATCAAATTTGAGAGCTCGATTTTGTTATATGGCAAAATTAAGTTACCAAATAGTAAAAATCCAAATTAAACTCTAAATTAGTAAAAATTGACTTAATTTCGTTTCGAAGACTAGAAGCGAAAGAATCTGCATAAAACCCGTGTCTAAAATGTATTAAAAAAATTAAAATGTATTAAAATTAAAGTTGGTTATGAGACGGGACAACAAAATGAAGAAAGAAGTGATGGGGAGGCGCGATGAAGCAAGGGTGGTAACAGGGAACAGATTCAAGTGGTTCACAACAAAAAAGATAAGAGAAGGATTAATGATGCCAAAATCTCTTCTAAAACCCACGGGGAAAGAAAATGATGCGTTTGGACGAAATTTGATTGGATCATGCTGAAATCCGCCACAACCTTGGTTTTACAAGGATTCTTGACTCTTGGAATCTAAGTGCTCTATGGAAGATGTTCGCGCTATACGAAAAGGTTGCAGACTTGTTTGTTGATACTAATAGAACAAAGATGGGTACAAGATTTGGTTTTGCTCCTTTCTTGAACGTGGACAACATTGTCAACGTGAGAAGAGACTGTCATAGACTAGATTTGGTTTTGATGTTTATTTTTTGATTTGGATATCTTTTGGATGTGATTCGATATGGGGGCCGGCCATGCTTAACGCAAAAAGTTATAGTGATAAATTTCGCTTCAAAAATTAATCTATTATGTTGTCTTTTATTATTTAAGTTTTTCATTTATAATTTTTGTAGACATCTTTAAAGAATAAAAGGGTTGACAGTAAAAAATAGTAGAAAAATGACTTGTAGTCTAAATAATTAATGAATAAAGTCACTTGATTAAGGATGACTCAACACTCACTAGTCATCCTACTAGCCCCGCCCCTCAATTTATTGGGTGTGTTTCGTTTTGTTTTGTTCTTGTTTTGGTTCAATCAAAACATGAAAGTTTTTAGATCATTTTGTTATATTTGGAAATTTGTTTTTGAGTTTTGGGGCTTTGTAGTTAGAATGTGTCATTAGAATTTGGGTCTCTTTGTAACTAATTAGCTTTTTGTCGTTTGGTGATTTAGGCACAAATGCACAATTAGGAATTTGGTGGATTGATTTTGGACTTAAGTTTAGCTTGGGATTTTATTTAATTTGGGCTATTTTATTTGAATTTCGGCCGTAATAGTGATCAAAGAAGTGGGTTATTAGAACTTGGATTTTTTTATTTTTTTTATTTTATTATTATTATTATTTTTTGTTTTTGAAATTTATAGATTGCTTTTGTGTTTAAAGACTTGGTTATAAGTAGGTCGTTTGATTTTGTTCGATCGTTGAAAATTTGTCAGTTTGGACATTTAAAATTTTCTATTTATCGAGCTTTTGAATTTGCCATTGTTGAAGATCGTTTAAGCCGATTGTTTGTTTGGTTGACCATGAATTTAACCTGATTTGTTTGTTTGAAGATCGTTTAAGCTGATTAGTTGCCTTTTGATTGTTTTGTTTGAAATCATCGACGTATGTTTTTTTTATTATTTTTGCGAATAGGTGTATGAATTCAATTTACGGTAGATATTGCTAGAAAAATAAATTAAATTATAAGAGTTAGTTGTTTGGTAACTTTGTTAATTTGTCTTACGTGTCCTACTCAAATTGGTATTTTATATTTGGGTTGAATTAGCATTAGCTATATGACAGTTCGTATGGTCTATAAATAGTCATAAGTAGCTTCACAAATTAGTATGTTTGACTTATGATTTGTTACTTTTGAAGATTTGTTACTTTTGTGTTTGGTTTGATAATTTTGAATAAATTTTCATTGTTAATCGATTTTGTTATTTGTTTTTCTTTTGATTAACAATATGAGCAATATAAAGAATATGATCATGCTATTCTTGTTTCTACCAAGTCAATTACCGACATCAATCACTTTCTTATTTGTACGTGGGTTAGTGTTCAACAGTATCTCGCAAATTGTTGACGCACGAAAAAATCTCCAAAAGGCATAATATAGTATGATAACTTGGTAAGAACTACTGGTAGACAACTCGTATCACCTGCAAAACGAACGACAACACCTTCATTTGTCTATTATTTTACTATTTTGTTATTGATGAGTGCTCAAACACTCATCATTTTTGGTCAAATCTGAAACGCAAAACATCTGAAAACACGCAAAATCACATCAAAATGATGAAAATATCCAATGATCGTGTTTTAAATGTCTCAAATGCAAAATGTTTAAAAACAAATGAAAAATGAGCAAAGTTTGCATATTTGGCAGTTTTAGTCCCCCAACTTTCAAAGATTGGCAAAACTAGTCCCTGGAGTTTGAAAATGTGGAGTTTTATCATTCAAGGTCCCTGAAATGTTTTAAGTTGTCAAAATTGGTCCTTGAATGAATTTTTGGAAAAATGGCAATTTTGGTCCCTGAACTTTGGGAAAATTACAAAATGGTCCTTGGGTGTTTGAAAAGTGCAAAATTGGAATTTTTGGTCCTTTGGTTTTCTAAGTTGGCAAATTTGGTCCTTGTAACAACTTTGAAAAGTGTGCAAAATTGGTCCCTTTGGTTTGGTCAAATTACAATTTTGGTCCTTGTGTTAAATCTAAACCAAACGGACCCTTTCTTTATCATAAGCCAAATCCAATCCAAAAATAAACCCCAACCCAATCCAATCCCATCCCAAAGGCCCAAATACAACTTAGCCCATTTTCCTTTTTAAATAAAAATCCCACCCCGGTTTATAACTCTCTCCCCAGTCAAACCAAACGGTCAAACAATCCTCCTTCTTCCCCACGTGGGTCTGCAAACCAGTACCTCCACCATTCTTCCACCTCAACCTCACCTCTCCATGTTCCCCCAATTCTCACAAACATCCAAAATTCCTTAATTGCTTCTCCATAATCCCACTCAATGATAACTTTTTTAGCAGTCAAAGAAAAAGGCGCCAAAATGGTTTTAAAGGTCAAGATCAAAAGAAAGTTATCCAACGGCTCAGAATTGTGTGGGAAAGGTCAAAGAAGTCTTCAGGAACCCTAATTGTGGCCTATAAGAAGAAAAAGATGGAAGGAGCAGGGNAGAATATGATCATGCTATTCTTGTTTCTACCAAGTCAATTACCGACATCAATCACTTTCTTATTTGTATGTGGGTTAGTGTTCAACAGTATCTCGCAAATTGTTGACGCACGAAAAAATCTCCAAAAGGCATAATATAGTATGATAACTTGGTAAGAACTACTGGTAGACAACTCGTATCACCTGCAAAACGAACGACAACACCTTCATTTGTCTATTATTTTACTATTTTGTTATCATATTTATTCTAAAACACATTGTCACATATTTTTTAATTTTATGTTTTGAAAACATAAGGTAGATTGGATAACTTCTAGAAGAGTTGAACAAGAAGATATCTAGATCTTTGTGATATGTTAAGTATGATATAAAACATTATAGATGATATGTGTAATGTTCTATGGTATCTCGAGCTAGAGGCTTGACCCTATAAAAATATAAGTCTCATTTTTATATCAATAACCGAAAGTGTTAATATAATATATTACAAGTTTTCCTTTATAAATCCTTAAAAGAATGATTGAGCTTAAATGAGTCATGAGGCCGGAATGATAATCTCAAAAGCCAACATAGTTTACTTATGGAAGTCTAAGGGTAACAATATGTCAAAAAAACGAATTTAAGCCAATTAACCATCATGTTTTTCTTACATATGCAACTAGTCTTATTAGTGGTAACTTCCAAAGCACTAACACTTTGAGGCCTTATGTGAACGCTCTTTTTGCTTACCCTCAAGCAAGAAGAAAACTTATATGGGTAAGGTAGAGTTGTGGCCCTCCCTCAAATTGTGATTCCTATGCTATCTTTTCATGTTGTCCAAATATATAATGGTAAAAAGTGTGTAGTAGTTTTAGACACGCAATAGCAAAAGCGAACATGTTAGCGAAGCCTCCACTTATGTTATCATGATGGTTGCGAATGTGATTACAGGTGATGAGAAGATGAACGAAGCCTGTGAGGCCATCTACAACCATGTCCTCCAACCTTGTCCTCCAAAATACATTTAACATCATAATGGAACAATGGATTACCAAAAACCTTTTCCAATCATCCTTCATTTCTAGATTTTTTTTTGGAGTAATGTTGAAGATCCTCCATATAAGAAGGATCCTTATTTATCCTTTCAAAAACTTATTATCACTTTTAAATACATTCTTATTTCTTGTTGGACCATTAGTTGAGATTTTTCAAATAGTTGAATATAAAAATGTTGGACCAATATGTTTGAATATAATTCTGTTTATTCTCTAGTTAAGCAGTTGGGAGACCTATGGTAAATATGTCTACATACTAAAAACCAGAAGGAACGTGCAAGACACGAAGCTACTCAGAAGCCATAAATCACAAACAAAATGTACGTGCAAGACACAAAGCTACCTAGAAGCCATAAAATCACGAAAAAATTGTATATAACAATCTCAATATGCCTAGTTCGTTGATGCTGAACCGGGTTAGTAGACGAGTAAACCGCACTAACTGAACACAATAAACAAGCGTGGTTGTAGATAAAGGAGCATGAAGCTCGCATAAAAGATTATGTACTAAGCTGTCTCAGGTCAAACAGGAAGAAAATGAAGGCGAACGTGCCGTGATTGCTGTTCGGTATTTTTTTAATATCTGTTATGAATTGTACATAGAGTTAAAAATCAGTAGGTACCTGATAGTTGCGTGATTGTTATTTGGTTGCTTTTTCATATCTTTTATGGATTGTAGACATAGAGATCAAAATCGGTACTGAATAGTTAATTGTTGTTAGACGTTAAGTATTTAGGCCCATAGGCCCGTATGTCTTGTATTATAAATATTGTCATTGTACCGTATGTTTTGATATACGATTCTATTATTCTACATGGTATCAAGACCTAATTCTCGATCCACTTTTACTACTGCTTCCGCATCATCCTAAACACTAATCTCTCGTTTTTTTAGTTTTGTTTAATAGAATCGTATATCAAAACATACGGTACAATGACAATATTTATAATACAAGACATACGGGCCTATGGGCCTAAATACTTAACGTCTAACACTCCCCCGCAGTTTGAGCGGGAGGAGACCGAACACTAAAGCTGTCACGAAACTCAACAAACAAGGCAGAAGGCAACCCTTTAATAAAAATATCAGAATACTGAAACCGAGAAGGAACATGTAGAACTCGTACTTGACCAGTAGCAACCAATTCACGAACAAAATGAATATCAATCTCAATGTGCTTCATCCACTGATGCTGAACAGGATTAGAGGACAAGTACACGGCACTCACATTATCACAATAAACAATAGTAGCAGAGGACAAAGGTGTATGAAGCTCACGGAGTAAATTCCGAAGCCAACATGTCTCAGCAATAGCATTGGCAACACCACGATACTCGGCCTCAGCACTGGAATGAGAAAGCGTAGGTTGACGCTTAGAGGACCAGGAGAGCAAGTTGTTGCCAAGAAAAACACAATAACCTGATGTAGATCGTCTTGTAGTAGGGCAACCCGCCTAATCAGCATCCGAATAAGCAACCAAGGACTCAGTAGTAGTAGAAAATAACTGTAAACCATAATCCAGAGTCCCCTGAACATACCGTAAAATCCGCTTAAGAGCATTGAAATGAGGCACTCGAGGATCATGCATATATAGACAAACCTGCTGCACAGCATATGTAATATCAGGTCTAGTGAAGGTGAGATATTGAAGAGAACCTGCAAGACTGCGATATAACTTAGGATCAAAAACCGGATCACCATCATCACCCAATTTAGACTCAGTGTCAACAGGAGTCCGAGACGGGTTACAATCAACCATATGTGCACGCTCCAAAATCTCCATAACATACTTATGCTGTGACAAAAACATCCCAGAAGAGTCACGCGTAACTGACACACCCAAAAAATAGTTAAGAGTACCCAAATCAGTCATAGAGAACCCAAATCAGTCATGTTAGACAATGAAACCCGTAGGTATAATCTTATTATTCATCCACTATTTATAATAGTGAAACCCTAATACCAAAACCCACAAACCGGGCTTGGGCCTAATTATCCACTAATACTCCCCCGCAGTTCAAGCGGCGAAATCACGAAAGCTTGAACTGGAGTAGTAAACTAAGAAAGCAAAATAAAACAAGAAAACAAAATAAAACATCATCGGATACCCTGGATTCGACATAAAAAACAAAAACAAAAACAATTAAATAACTAAAACTAGTCGACAACACACGTGGTCGACAAACAAACAAAGCACCCGTCGACAATTCTTGGTCGACAAACAGAGATCGTCGACAAGTCTTGGTCGACAAACAAAAACAAACAATAAAACAAAATAAAAGCCGCAAACATAATGAAACCAAATATCAAAAACTAAACAATAGAAATCGTACCGTATGAGAGGTGAGATCTATGCGAAACAAGTATCACTTAAAAAACAAATAAGTCAATCTCAACCATCCATCCACTTTTCATCTAATGGCTAAGATCAAATCAAAAAATAACAAAGGGAGTGCAAAATTGGCATTTTAGCTCATTTAATATAAAAACCCACTTTCCAACTTTTTTTTTAAAACAACATATCTTGCAAACGGTAAATCTTCAACCTACGAAAAATACACCATCGCGACGAGAAAAAAATTATCTTTCTATAGATATGCATTGTTATATACTTTCGACGAACTTTTTTTTTTCAAAATTCCGTCCAGAAAAATCCCACGGGATTCGTAAAAAGACGATTTTTTTTTCAAAATTTCCGTCCAGAAAAATCCCACGGGATTCGTAAAAATCCCATGGGATTCGTAAAAAGAAGATTTTTTTTTTTCAAAATTTCCGTCCAAAAAATCCCACGGGATTCGTAATGAAATCCCACGGGATTCGTAAAAAAATCCCATGGGATTCGTAAAAAGTCGATTTTTTTAAAAAAAAATTCGTCCAGAAAAATCCCACGGGATTCGTAAAAAGATGCTTTTTTTTTTTGCATTTCCGTTCAGAAAAATCCCACGGGATTCATAAAAAAATCCCACGGGATTCTGTATGATTTATCTTGTCGATAAATCACAAAGGATTCAGTATGAATCCCATGAGATTCTTTGGTGCATCAATGAATCCCATGGGATTCTGTATGAAATCACAAGGGATTTATTGTGAATCCCATGGGATTATGTATAAAATCAAAATGGATTCCTTGTAAATCCCATGGGATTCAGTATGAATCTCAAGGGATTCATTGTGAATCCTATGAGATTCTTTGGTGCATCACATGTAATTTTTTTTAATATTTTAGTATATGAAAAATAACACTTTTAAATCAAAAAGTATATGATGCTAATAACAAATAACACTTTCAAACTTGAATGGTTTTATGTATTTTCATATTTGTTTTGTCGTAGTCCTAAAATCATCAAAAACAAACAAACTCAAATCCATTGACATCTGATCATGGTCCCCATCCACTAAACAATACACGTGTCAAAGTCCTCATGATGTTGATAACTCTTCTTTCATCAAACGCAAAGTAAAAGCTTTTTTTTCCTCCTTTTACACTTTTAATCATACCAACACATTCCTCCAGTCACCTTCCCACCACCTAACGATTTAAAAACCTCAATCAACTCATCCGCCGTTATTTTTCCGTCACCATCTCTGTCAAAAAGCTCAAGCACTTCTCTCAACTCCCCGTCACCAACAGCCGGTCCAAAAGCGTCGATAACCGCTCCAAATTCCTCCAAAGAGATCACACCGTCGCTGTTATTGTCAATCTCCGTTAACATCGATCTCAGCTCTGAGCTTACATTTGTCTGAATCAACGGCTCAGATCTCACGATGCAGTTTAGTATCGTTTCAAGTTCTTGCTTTGTGATTTTTCCGTCGTTGTCGGTGTCGATGAATCGGAAGGCATGGATTAGGTCGAATTGGAGGTCGAAGTAGTCGTCGGAGGAGGAGGAAGGAAGGACGCTCGTCGGAGTAGTGACGCCGAAGTATTGGCGGGCTTGTGACGGTGATGATGACTGGATTCCGGCGAGTCGGACGACGTCGTATTAGAGGAGGATCTGAATGAAGATTGATTATCAAATCTGGTGACTGATTTGTGTTGGCCTTGTACCACGCCTGTGTTTATGATATTACAAAAGTACCCTTCAATAATTAATTATATTAAAATTAGGATTAATCTTGACCTTTAGATTTAAAATAGATGGATAGTTGAGATCTTATTATTTGTTCTTTAGATAAATGTTGTTTCGTATTGAACTTTTCTCATCCGTACGATGTTCCTTACTGTATTTATCCAAAACTAAAACAATTGAATCCTTTGCTTGCACATTCATCGAGAAAGCAACAATAATCTATCTTCTGAATGTAGTCTTCGAATAAAAAACAATTGAATCCTTTGCATGCACGCTCGTCGAGAAAGCAACAATAATCTTTCTTCTAATATGTAGCCTTCGAATATAAAAGGTGTCGGCTGTTTTATACGAGAGGGTTTGACGGGGCGGCTTAAGGGGAGGCGGCTCAACTTAGCCACCTAGGTCTGAGGATCAAACTTGGCTCTGATACCATGTTAGACAATGAAACCCGTAGGTATAATCTTATTATTCATCCACTATTTATAATAGTGAAACCCTAATACCCAAAACCCACAAACCGGGCTTGGGCCTAATTATCCACTAATAATTGTTACACAAATTGGATGGTTTATTTCATACAATTGTTACCATTTTTTATTTGTTTTGTGGTTGCTTATTAATTTTCATATGGGTGGTTTTAGTTGTGCCACTGATTATTACTTGGAGTATCTTTTTTAAGTTAAAAGGTTTGGGAGAAAATAAAAGAGAATAAAGGATACAAAAGTCATGATATTGCTTTTCATAACAGAATGGGCCGGGTTGTTAGAGTAATTTAGAGTGTGAGCGGGTTGCGGTAAATAAAAAGGAACGAAAGGGATCTAAGAGCATGCGGTAAGTTCACCTATTTTTTCGGTGAAAGCTTAACCATTCGAGGTTAACACCTCGTTAACCATACCGGCACGCCAGGTTAAGCCCTCGTTAATAAGGTGCTTTCTGAATAATAATAATAAAATAAAAAAAATCATTTGCACCCCTAGCATTTAATACCAACGACTAGTTTTTTTTAAATAAAAAAAATCAAAACATTATTTCCACCACTATAAATAATGAATTAACACACAACTTTTTTTCACACTTCTACAACTTTATTTACTTCCTCTCTAACTCAAAAAAAAACCTTATTCATTCACAATAGATCCGAATCAAAGTGACGAATCACCAAATCATTGGTTAGATGTGGATGACGAAACTGATATTGAGTTTATGATTGCCGCGTACGAGTATCAGCAACAGTTAGAACAAGCAGAAGCTCAACCTCGCTTGTCTCGTAACCCGATCGTTCGTGAACGTGAGCTTGCCGAATAACATTTGCATAACGACTATTTCAATCAAGGTTGCAAGTATCAGAACCGTAATTTTCGAAGAAGATTTCGTATGAGTAAGAAACTATATTTACAAATAGTCGAAGGTATTGAATCTTATACATCTGAATTTCTTCCAGATCATTTTAAATTCTATAACAAAGGACCCGATGCTACGGTCGAATGAGTATGAGTGTACTTATGAAGTGTACATCTGCCATACGCGAATTGGCGTACGACACCGCACCCGATGCGTTTGATGAGTATTTGCAAATGGGTGAGCGTACTTCACGCGATTTTCTTGATAATTTTAACAAGTGCGTTATGGATTTGTTTATGCTGGAGTACTTAAGAAAACCAACATGGTCCGACATTCAAAGTATTTATGAAAACATGAGCGTGAACATGGTTTTCTGGGAATGCTTGGTAGCATTGATTGCATGCATTAGGAGTGAAAAAATTGTCCGGTGGCTTGGCAAGGGCAATTTGGTAGGGGTGATAAAAAAAGTACCCAACAATAATGCTTGAAGCTGTTGCTTCGCAAAATTTATCGATTTGGCATGCATTTTTTGGGATGGCGAGGGAAAATAACGATATTAATATTTTAGATAACTCTCTGTTATTCGACGACATTCTTGCTAACAAAGGCCCAAGAGCACCTTATATGGTAAAGGGAACCATGTATGAATACGAATATTACTTAGCTGACGGAATTTACCCACAGTGGGCAACTTTCATCAAATCCTTCTCGGCAACGACCGACGAAAAATATGGTTATTTTAAAAGGAAACAAGAAAGTGCACGAAATGATGTCGAACGTGCTTTTGGTGTGCTTCAAGGACGTTGGGGTATACTACAACAACCGGCATGTCAATTGGAAGTTGTCAAGATACATAGAATTTTATACTTGCATTAGTTTGCATAACATGATTTTAAAAGATCAAAAGTTTGCACTACGTGAGTATGGCGAAATGTGGGTGGATCCGGCACCACATTTGAGGCAGCAAAGGTGGGTCGAAAGATGTGATACCCATCGTCGCGTGGCAAGAGAATTACGCGACCAAGAAACGCATACTCAACTCCAACGAGACCTAATGGACCATATTTGGCAAAAACATCTTCAACGACAACAACAACAACAACAACAACAACAACAACAACAACAACAACAAGATTCCGAAGACGATGAATAAGTATTTGTAATACGTATGTTTTTAAATTTCTATGTTTCGTATTTTTTTTAGTTTATTTATATTTCGTATTATAATGTTTAAGAATTAATGTTATGTTTTTTTTAATAAATGAAGTGTTAGTTTTAGTTTGGGGTTGAATTTGAAAATATTTTGGTTAAAGTTTAGTTATGATTACGTTTTTTTACTTTTTTTTCCTTAAAGGTGAAAAAGTTAAAGCTGATGTGGCGCTGATGTGACAATTGGTTAAACTTTAACCTATGTTAACATACCTCTTGCTCTAAAAGCCATATACATATAAATGTGTAATTAGTTAGTTGATTATAAGCTACCATTTTGCAAGTGACAAACATTTAAAAAGATAGCTTACGATTCTAGCACGTATCGAACGTGAGCGTGATAAGCAGACTCATCGATACATATATCATTACTAGAACGGTACCCGCGCAATGCGGCGGCGGGTACCCTGTCACTATTTTGCGGTCGGTTTCACGTTTAATTGTCTTCATGCTTTATAAGTAGAGATTTTCTGCTTTTTCTTTTTTGTTTTTCGTTTTCAGTTTTTAGTTTTTCGGTTTTTCTAGTTTTCAAGTTTTCAGTTTTTCAGGTTTTCAGATTTCAGTTTTCAATTTTTCAGTTTTTCTAGTTTTCAGTTTTTTTGTTTTCCAGTTTCCAGTTTCCAGTTTTTCAGTTTTCGAGTTTTCAGTTTTCCAGTTTCATTTTTTCAGGTTTTCAGTTTTCCAGTTTTTAGTTTTTCAGGTTTTCTGTTTTTTCAGTTTTTGGTTTTTCCGTTTTTAGTTTTCAGTTTTCTGCAAATAATGTTTGAAATCCTTCTTCAATCAATATTTGAAATCTTTCCATAATAAGAAATAAAAAGTCTTAATTTTAAGCATTTTTAATTATTGAATAGTACCAAATACATTATAATGTATTATAGATTATTAATCATTCACGTGACACCCTTTCTTCGAATTTATTTTATTTTATTTATTTATTATTATTATTTTAATAAAGTGGTAAGCAATTCTTTTTCGCTTATTTTGAAGCCCACTGATTTTAGCTCGCGTTTGGCTTGTAACAAACGAAGCTTACAAAATTTTGAAACAATTCATGCGTAAATGAGATCGATCCTTACATCAACCTTCGTTTGGGTCTCATTTAATAAACGAGTTCAAGCCCGAGCTTGATATTCAAATCTAGATAAAAGGCTTGTCAAATATATTTCATATACTTATAATTGTATATGTACATAATATACGAATTGAGCTCCTTAAAATATGTTATGAAATGAACTCGAGGTATAAGCCCAAGGCTTGAAACTAGCTTGAGCTCGAGACTTATGATTGTAAATGACCCAATCTTGAGCTTTCGTGTTCGGGCTAAGCTTATTTGATAGTTATTTTATGAATATTTTAGTTTTGAGGCTACTCTGCAGCTTTAAAAGTTCAACAACTAAAAACTCCACTTAGCCAAATTCTAGATACTAAACTACATTTTGACTTTAGTTAATTGGTTAAGCAAAGATTTTGCACGTGACAAATCTTAAAAAAATAAAAATAATAATAATAATAATAATAATAATAATAATAATAATAATAATAATAATAATAATAATAATAATAATAATAATAATAATAATAATAATAATAATAATAATAATAATAATAATAATAATAATAATTAATAAATAAATAAATAGATAAATAAGTAAATAAATAAATAAATAAATAAATAAATCGCTTACAATTCTAGCATTCGCTCGTCTTTTATAAAACAGAACCACGTAATCGTTTAAAATCATACTACCTCTGTAAAATGTTAAACGTCTGCTGTCACAATGTACAAAGTTCTAGAAAATCGATTAACTATATTCCTCGCTGATGAGGTGAAAAGTGTACTCGTTTTAGGGGGTCATTTAAGCCCTAATTCGAGTTAATATGATCAAATAATGCCCTAAATCCTTTTGTCATTTTAGGTACTTTTGAGAAGAATTCTGAAAAACACATCATTTTAGGTGTTTTTGGAGCATAAAGTGAAGAAAACGACAAAGTCTCAAAAGCATGCTGGAAATCCTTCCTGACGGCGTCAAAGTCACAAGGTGACACCGTCAGCCAATCAAGACAAAGGAGTGGAATCTGACTATACGTGACGCCCTAAGATAAAAATGTGATGTTTACACCTGACGGCGTCAGGTGTTAATATTCATAGGCCGTCAGGTGTTAAGCTAAAGAGTGACGGCCCAGAGCATATTTACAAGTGATGACGTCAGACATGGATCTAGGCCATCCGAGAACCCTAATGGCGGCGAGCTGACGGCGTCAGAGTGTATAAGCTGACGCCGTCAGAGTGTATTCTCTATATCCCCACGAGGCAAACCATTGACCAAGCGGCCGGTGGCAAGCTACGTGATCTAAGTGCGGAACAATCATGGGATCTCCTAGAAGATCTTGCTCTCTATGACAACGAAAGTTAGAATGATCCCTGTGATTTGAATAAAACGGTCAAGGCAATATCTTTGCCTTCGAATAATTCAAGCACTTCCGACCGTAGGATCATAGAACTTGAAGACCAAGTCAAGTTTCTTATGAAATCCTACGAGGCTCCTAAACCTTCAAGCCAAGTGAACAAAATCACTTCTTCGTGCGAATTATGTAGTGGTCCCCACGACACTCGTGATTATATGGAACTCCCCAAACAAGCTTTTGCGGACTACGCATCCTTGCGTACCGACGGAGCGGGAGACAAGTGGTACACTTTTAAACCCGAGCCAAACCCTTACGGTGACTCATACAACCCCTCATGGAGAAATCACCCAAACCTTAGGTGGAAGCAAAACCAAAATGCACAACAAACCAATTCTTCCAACCTACCTAATCGTTTCCAATCAAACGGTTCCTACCCAAACCGTACTTTCAATAACAATCCTTCCAACAACAATGATAGTACCAATAATTTTGAAGGATTGATGTCCAATTTTATGGCATCTCAAGAAGCTCGTCTAGCAAAGTTTGAAGCCGATTGCAAACAAAAGCAAAGCGAGATGACCAATAAAATTGACGCTTTGTTGAAAATTCTCAATGACCGAGAGATGGGAGCCCTCCCGAGCGACACGGTCAAGAACCCGAAACTAAACGTTAACTCCATTTCTTCAGTTTCGTCCCCTAGTTCTTGCCCACAATACTATTCGGTCAACACCATGAGCACGTGTTTCAAACAAACCCAAGTCCCTCAAAAAGACCATGAGAATAAAATATCCAACACTAAATTGGCCAACAACATAGTTGAAACACCTCCCCCTCAAAACCTTGACGAAGAATTCAAGGAGCTACACCTTGAACGTCCGGTTATTGATGTGTTAGAGCGAGCCCCCTACTATAACGCCCTCTTAGAAAGATATGAGAAGAAACTCAAGTTAGGAGACAAGGGGACCGCCTTTGTTCGGAATAAGCTACCTAAGAAATTAGACGACCCGGGCTTATTTGTCCTACCATGCAAGATCGGTAATTCGGAGGCTTATGACACATTAGCCGATCTTGGCTCAAGCCTTAACTTACTTCCACTACCTCTCTACACCGCCCTTAAACTAGGAAAGCTAGAAGAAACCGAGGTGATAATAGGTTTAGCGGATGGAAGTGTAGCATACCCGGTAGGAGTAGTAAAGGACGTGGTAGTTCACATAGGGAAGTTGACAATTTTAGCCGATTTCCACGTCCTCGACATGATTAGCGACCCTACATGCCCCTTGTTGATAGGAAGAGGATTTCTAGCCACCGCTAGTGCTATGATTGATTGTATGGGATCCAAAATAGCGGTAGGAGAAGGAGAAACTTGGTCGATATATGATGTTAAGAAACATGCCTATGACACTCTTGAGGAATCAACCGATGCTAATAGGAGGCCCTCTAGATACGGACCATGGTTAGAAGGAGACTTCATAGGACCCCAACGCCCATTCTACCTAGAAGAGGAATTTGTAAACCGAACACAAACGGTAGAACAACTTTTGGCTAGGGACACCGAGTTAGATCCCTTTGAAGATCCCCTAGTTTTTAGAAAGATGACCGACTTCCTAGGAGTTTTGCCAATTAACCTAGCCATGAATAAGTGGAAAAGCGAAGGCGATAAACATAAGTGGAATTGGGAAAAGCCACCTAAGGAAGGAGACGGATCATGGCACATAAAGATGACTCTATATAATCCGGATGGAGAGAAGTTTGAGAGGTCATATTTCACAAAATGCACCAATAGGACACTTCCAACCAAAATCAACCCTAAGGATGTCCTCGATGCGGAACTCACCTACGTAGGATAGGGTGACTTTGAGTCTAGCTACAAGACTCGTTAATAAAGAAAAGCGCTTCTTGGGAGGCAACCCAAGCTTTATTTTCTTTGTGTTTATTTATTTGTTTGTTTGATTTTATTTG
>LBNU01006982.1:19363-30278 GCA_014162995.1 Artemisia annua
TTTTTTTTTTTTTTTTTTTTTTTTTTTTTTTTTTTTTTTTTTAATATGGAAGCAGCTTAACGCTGCGTGCATAACCAACCTCGTTAATGAGGTCTTCACTTGGGCTCATGGTATGGTTAACGAGCTCTTCACTTTGTTTTGTTAAGGTTTAGCGTGGTATTCTTGTTACCTTACCAAGTGCTCTTAAAATTTTTTGGTTTCTTGATAATGAGCATGTTGTAGTCAGCAAACTGTCACCAGGGCCGGTCCTGAGTTATTTGATGCCCTAGGCAAGATGATCAAAAAATGCCCCTATAAAAAGTCATAATCAAACGAACAGACTATGTATAATGTGTTTGACCGGTAAATAAAATAGGCATATCAACTTAATAAAACATAAGATATGTATTCAATTTATTCTATTTCATACAGTTAAATTGACATTTTACATCATGTTCAAATAGTTTTTTATCTCATTTTTTAATAACTTCATCCGCTCTCTTCTTTCGTCTATCATTTTATTTCTTCGTCTTCTTCTAAATTATATGAGTATCATACATGTTTTTTATGTTCAGAACATCATCTACGTTACATAAAATTACAATTAAATTTACTTTGATTGTACAATATACTTTAGACACGTTTCAATAGCAATGTTAACTTGTGTACTTAGTTTCTAAGTTTAATACATTTTTTTAAAACTTTTTTCCCCTAAAATAAGCTATTATGTTACCAAAATCGTTAGACAAAACACATCAAGTGAAAATTTCATAATTTATCTAAATCACTCAACTAATAGATAACATTTTCAATAGTATTTTTAGAAAAGTGCGTAGTCTTTTTTTAGAATACAGTGGTGTTTTGTCATTGACACCAAAGAAATATGATTGCAGTTTAAAAGTTATGGGTTGGACTTAAAAACTTTTTTTGGGTAAAGGGGAGTAATCCTGCACCCTGGTAAATATATTAACCAAAAAACTTTTAAGTACAATGGATATGGGTGAAGTCCCACATCTCAGCCCGTTACATAGGCTAAAAGCTTACATAACAAGATACTTCCTAATTTCTAAAAACTAGAAATCAAACCACAACTCAATGATAACAAGAACAACGAAATGAATTACTTCCTAGGGCCTTGAAGCTTGGTACCATACATGGCATTAAAAGCATCCAAATTACCGGGAAGATCATACACCTGGTTCGCATAATCATCATAGTCATCATACTCTTGTTCAAACTCTTGCCCCCCACCAAAAAGATTAGCAGACTCATCAAATGGGTTGGCAACCTCGTCTTCAGAATCAGACACCACAATATTTCCCACCTTTGAAAATGGGTTTCCCCTCTTAGTGGCAGAGGTCGACGGGATAGGATGACCATTATCATCCACAAGAGTTGCTCTACCATCAATAAGTAACTTTTCAAGCTTTCCAATTTTTTCAACAATAGGAGTAGAACCCTTACTCAACTCTTCCTCATTAACTTCCATAGTATTACCTGTCTTATTAGACTCATCCTTATTAACTTCAATTGTACTAGCTGTCTTACTAGACTTATCCGCATTAACTTCCATTGAACTACCAGCATCCACATCCTTGTTGTTATCATTAGACGGAGTACCAAAAGCATCCGCATCATCAATATTAAGGGCATCAAACTGATTAGATGTAGAAATCTTCGTGCCACTCGTACTAGGCACATCAGAAGTCCTCTTCTTAGTGCCATCCACCTTCTTAGGTTCAGTTGGAGTCTTCTTGGGTTGATACTGAAACTGCTTACCCACAACTGGTTTAGTAAACCCTCTATTACCCTGAGTTGTAGAACCACCTTGCTTACCTTTCCTTCTATTATTGACAGTCATGAAACCATCATTAACAGACTTAGTAGATTGAACTGGAGGTGCAACGACTTTAGGACAATCACTCAGAGTATGACCAAAGATCTTACAGTTATCACACCGAGGTGGTTTCCATTCGTACTCAACCCGAATCTTCTCAACAGTCGAACCCGAACCATCAAGTAATGGTATCTCAACAGTGAGGCTATCCCGCAACACCTCATCCGACTTCACTTCTATCATGCATCTAGCAAAACTACTACGGCCCCACGATTCCTTGCACATTTGACTTGTAAAAGCATCTAACCTTTTGGGCGTGCCAATCAGTGTGGCTAGAAGACTGAGGCCATCATCAGAAAACATAGCAAGGGGAACATCATGGAACTTGACCCACACCGGGATGTTAGTCAAATCCTCTTTAAGTAGATTTGTGTTCAAATTCCATGGTTTGAGAATAATAGGAACATTTCTGATCAACCAAGGACCGTTTTCAAGCACATCATCAACACCTTTCTTCGAAGTGAACTTAAAGAAGAAGAACCCCTTTGCATTCATCATTACCTTTTGCACACCAAACTTTGCCCATGCATTGCGTACATAGTAATCAACAACAGGGAACGCAAGGCGTTGACCAAGGAAGTATCCGTAGAGAGTGTTCTCAAACCTCGTGTTCACCTCTTCCACAATTTTCATTGGAACTGAGAGGTCAACATCATCCTTCTTTTTGCTACATTCCAACCTCCGAAAATTAGATGCGTTTTTCTGAGGTTCATTAGAAGTAGCACCCGCGTAAGTAACTGACTTCACTCCAGTACCACTAGCAGTATCAACCTTGGGATCATTAGGAACGCTTGAATGAGGAGTATTTGTTGCATTACCTTCGTTAGCAACAATCTCACTTTGAATTTTATCCATAGCTTCCTCAAAATTCTTATTCGCATTAGCAATCAATTGTTCCACATTGGGTTGAACAACATTCTCCTGCGTATCAACACCTACTTGATCAGCCAAGTTACGAGCATCCACATCCACGTTAATCCCCACATCATTCGCTGCTACCTCTGTCATACGAGCATCACCCACATAACTCGTATTGTTTAAGAAACCCTTATTCATCTCACAACCCTACGAAAAAGAAACAACCAAAACAAATAACCACCAACGAATGTTAAAACCCTAACAAAACAGTTAGGGTTTTAAAACAAAGCACACAAAGATCTCACCCTCCAACCATAGTGATCGATAATAAGAAACTTAAAATCAATAAAATAGAACAATAAGGACTAGTAATCGATCAACCAAACCAACCAGAAAGTATGAAGAATTGGAATCTAATTCGGTATGGACAAGAACCCCAAAAAACGATTTAGGGTTCTTAGCGATTTAACCCTAACAATATAGATAATTAAACACCTAACAAAAAGCGTTTAACTCACCGAATTAATCAAGCTTGTGATGGAACAAACAGGAAGAATCGATGAAGTTAAGGTCGTTTGAAGTTAGGATCGATTAGGGTTGAAGTTAGGGGTGGGGGAAAAAAATCGCCAGAGCTAGGATCGATTTAGGGTTTGTACACACTTGGACTTATAAATGTAAAGGGGGTAAACTAGAGCATTAGATAATAAAAGGGTCAAAAAACGTCATTTTGTGGTGCTATAAAACAAATAGTCAAATACCTTGGAATCATCTTCCCCAAGTCATTCCCATCAGAAACCTAACTCCATTAAAATACCAATCACATCTCTATCTTTTAAGACTTCAATATTTAGTTTCTATGCAAATAGAAGACATGCTCTTCAACATAACTACACTTCATAAGATTAAATAATAGAGTTTGTATTTCTGCTAACATCCATGCCCCAAAACCAATTCAAAACATCATAAAATTTGATGCCCCTGATTTTTTGATGCCCTGGGCGGTCGCCCAGCTCGCCCATGCCTAGGGCCGGCCCTGACTGTCACTGGTACATAATGTGCCATTCATCCATGCTGGGATAAGATAGTGATGACGTATGTGGTCCTAAGGACGCATGTACGAACGACACGTACATCCGGACGACATGTATGTCGAACAGCCGTATTGACCATTATGACGCGGCAACGACCACGTGCCAAAAGCAAACACTCTTTTATCCAGATGTCACTAAAGTTTCCAAAAAATTTGCTTTAAGTTACTAAAGTTTTTTTTGTTCAAAGAGGTTACCATTGTTTACGTGACTGGTTGTATATATCACTCGTCCCATTCTAACATGTTGTAACCTATTATTACCAGTTACTGTCCACGCTGGCATCCTAAGTGGCAAAGTCAATATTTTATTTGCGTTAAGCAAGACCCGTATTTTATATTAAGGGTAGATCCCAATCATTTGTTTAATCACAACTCCGAACCCTAAAAACACACATATATCTTCCAAAATCACAAATCCATCTTCTTAATATTCAATCTGACATTGATTTATGGTTGTCATCTTCCAACAAGGTAATTTTTGGAGTTTGTTTATTATTTTGAATTGTTTGTTAACCTTAATTAATGTTTTAAAAATTAGGGTTTTGCGTAACAATTTAGGGGTTTTTGAAATTAACACTTTTTTCTCGTTATTTATTGTTTCAGATGGCATCTTCATCATCACATTCTACTTTTCGCATAAAATTTCATCTTGGTGGTGTATTTGTAAGGGATCCTTTTTCTTATGACTATGACATGCTTAGTGAACTACCAAATGTTAATGTGTCTGAGTTGGGGTATGTTGGGTTAGTTAAACTTTTAGTAAGTCAAAGTTCTAGTGACATGCATCCAACAATTTTTTTATGTTGTTCCTGGTTTAGACTTAGAGTCGGGACTGAGAGCCTTAAAGAATGAAGCTGACTTAAAAAAGTGTGTTGAATTAGGTGAAAAACATGATAATGTTTTAGATATATATGTGTCTCACTCTATGTTTGAACTACATGATGCCACTTCCCCTAGTGCTTTACCCCCTGTTGAAAATGCCCAGTCTAATGATGATACTGATAGTGACTTAGAGGGTGACTACAACATCTTTGAGTATGATACTGAAGAAGAGAGTGACACTGCATCTATAGATCACTTATCTGATGGTGAATATGAACTTTTTGAAGTTAGGACTAAGAGACCAGACCCTGCTCCTAAAGCAAAAAGTAAGAAAATGTTTGATGAGAACTTTCTGACTAGGGTTTACAATGGGTTACCTAGGGATGGGTATGCTAAAGATGATGTGGCTTCTAAGTATAACAGTGTTTCACATGAGGATGAGGATAAGATAGGTGATCATTGGCCAGTCCATAATCCTGATATCAAATGGAAGTTAATGAAACCACATTTAGGTGAAAAGTTTGAATCAATTGAACAACTTAAAAGAATGTTAACTTATTATGCCTTGGCTGGTGGTTACAAGTTGTATTATAAAGTAAATAATCCTAAGAGACTTATTGCTAAATGTTGTAGAGATGCCAAGGATAGAAAATGTCCATTCAGATTGTGGGCATCTTGGATGACAAATGAAAAAACCATTCAAATTAAGACACTTAATCAGGAACATGCATGTGCTAGGACTTTTGAATATGGTTCTTTAGTAACTAGTAACTGGATTGCTTTCAACTATGCAAAAAAGATCATGATCAACCCTTGTATCAAAGTTAGGGAGTTAATTGCTTTGATTCTTAAGAAGTTTAAATGCAAGGTGACAATCAGTCAGGCTAGAAGGGGGAAAATTAAAGCTTTAGATCAGTATAAGGTTTGTTTACAGGATCATTATAGAATGCTGTGGTCATATGCTAGGGAGATTCTTGACTCTAATCCTGGTTCCACTTGTTTGATGAGTGTTGATGCAATGCCAGATGGTAAGAATTACTTTAGTAGATTCTATGTATGTTTTAAGGGGTTAAAGGATGCTTGGTTGGAAGTATTAGGAGAGTGATAGGTATTGATGGTTGTTTTCTTAAAACTATTTGCAAAGGTGAGCTGTTGTCAGCAGTTGGAAGAGATGGGAATAATCAAATATTTCCTATTGCATGGGTTGTGGTGAGTGTTGAAAACAAGGATAATTGGACCTGGTTCTTATCATGTTTGATGAATGACTTGGGAATGATAGCTGGTGAATGTCTTACCATCATTTCTGATCAACACAAGGTCCAATTTTTGTATTATCTAGTTCTCATGTCAGTATACTTACCTATTGGTTTATAACTTATATTTTTTGTATTTCCAGGGCATTATTGAAGCTGCTAAAGATGTCATGCCTTTAGCTGAGCATAGACAATGTGCTAGACACATCTATGCTAATTTCAGAAAGAAGTTTATTAGGGTGGAATTTAGGAATCTGTTTTGGAAAGCAGTAAAGGCAACATATCCATCAAGGTTTGAAAGAATCATGGGTCAAATTCAGAGTGTCAGCAAGGAAGCATATACTCATTTGATGGAAAGACATCTTGAAACTTGGAGCAGGGCATTCTTCAAGACTGATAAGGCTTGTGATGCTGTTGAGAATGGTATTTCTGAATGTTTTAACTCACTAATAGTGGAGGCAAGAAGGAAACCAATCATCAACATGTTAGAGGACATCAAAGTCTTGTGTATGGAAAAACTACAAAAGATGAGGGAGAAGCATACAAAGTGGAATGATGTTATCTGTCCCAACATTAAAAAGAAGCTTGAAAAGCTAAAGGATGTACACAGGTAACTCTATATTCATTGTGAAACTTGGAATTAGAATTTAAAATACATATAATCATAATGTGCCCATTTACTTGCCATATCTGTTTTTTACATGTAGATTTTGGAAAGTGGTTCGAGCTGGTCATACAAGGTTTGAAGTGAGGAATGGTTGGGAAGGTTTTGTTGTGGATGAAACAGCAAGAACATGTACATGTAGGTCTTGGCAGTTAAGTGGAGTTCCTTTTTCAACATGCAATTGCAGTCATTTATCTTTTACACAGATAACCAGATGAATATGTTTCTAGGTGGTATAAAAAGGACTTATTTGTGGATACTTACAAACACTATATTCAAGGTATGAATGGGATGGATCAATGGCCTTCTACTGACTATCAAAAGCCTTTACCTCCTATCAAAAGAAGAATGCCTGGAAGGCCACAACATAAAAGAAGAAGGGATGCAACTGAAAATGATGGGAAAAATAAGAAAAGGGTTAGTAGAGTGGGGCAGCTTAACCATTGCAAGCTTTGTGGAAAAACAGGTCATAATCAGAGGAGTTGTCCAACAAATGAAAATGTGAGTGTTGAGTCAAGCTCAAATGTTCAGACAAGGTCTACAAATGTTAGGGGTGGTAAGCTAAGAGGAGGAAAGGCTGCAAGTGCCAGGGGTGGTAAGGTAAGTGTTAGGGGTGGTAAGGTAGCTGCTAGAGGTGGTAAGGTAAGTGTTAGGGGTGGTAAGGTACCTGCTAGAGGAGGTAAGGTTACTACTAGGGGTGGTAAGGTACCTGCTAGGGGTGGGAAAGGGAAAGCAATAGTTGTTGAAGAGCCAAGTACACCACCTGATGTACCTGCTGAAGAGCCAAGTACACCACCTCATCTCATTGTACCAACACAGATGTCAACTCCACCTCCAGGGTTTGAGATGAATGCAGACAGTGGTGGTGTGAGAACAAGGAGTGGTGGAAGAAGGGATGCAAGGGGTGGTGGTGTGATTTTCAGAGGTACTGGTGTGATGATGAGGGGCGGTGCATCATCCCCTAAACTGTTTAGACAAGGTGTAAGGTTTGTTCATGCTGGAAGGTTTAGTGAACCTGGAAATAGTAGAGAGGGAGATGGACTTACTAGAGCGAATGGCGAGTTAGTTAGGACCAGGGGTAGAGGAGATGGAAGCAGGGCAAGAATGTATCCTCAAGGAATTAAACCCATAGGATATGGTGTGTCTTATGATCCAATTGATGGAGAGCCTATGTTGGGGGTAAGTTGATTTCAATTAATGTAATTTTGTTATGGTATTGTACATTCATAAAGTATACTGATTTTCCAATTTTTTTAAAATGCATGATGTTATAGGTATTCCAAGACGCATGGCCACCTGGTATTACACCAGAAGATTGCATGATACATGCTCAGGCTTAGGCTCAATCTGAGACCCAGACCCAAAATGATGATGCTCAAGTTCAGGTAGAGATTGCCTTAACCCAGTTACAGCCATTGCCATCTCAAGAAAATCCAGTTCAAGCTGCAAATGAAGGAGAAATTGTCCAAGATGAAGAATTGCATGAAGAAGAACCTTCACCACCTAGAAGGTCAGAGAGAATCAAGCAGATAATCTTCAACAAGCCACCAGCACCTGGACCTGGCTTGAGAGAAGATGATGCTATAGAAGTGTAGGTTGTTAATATGACTTATGGCGGCTTGCCAAATGTTAGGCATTTTTGTACATCAGCCATTTAAGTCATTTTGAAACACTTGGTAATGCAGTATGTAAACATTATGTAGTATGCCTGGAAGAACAATGGTAATGTTGTGTAGACAACAAGGATCTGTAAGTTGGTAATGTTGTGTACACAACATCTCACAACATCTTTTGTATAACCTATAACTGTTGTGTAACCTTCTTTCAGTGGTAATAGATCAACATAATCATTATGTTGCATCTTTTGTATAGATTTATGTTGTGTAAAGTTCAATTTCATTTATGTTATGTAACTCTATTATTCATAGTATTGTATAATGACACAAAATATAAACGTAACACTTCATAATTTCATTACTTGAGATAGTTTTTACATCATGTGGGATCATAACTATTACAAAAGAGTTGGCAGCATACCATGAACTTGACAAAGCAAAACCAACAAAATACATCCCACAAACCTAAAAGACCACAACCATCTTAACCAAAAGACCACCACTTACTGCCATAACAAACCAAAAGACCACAACCATCTTAACCTACAATACTATCTTAATAAAACTAAAGAAACTTGATAAGAACCATCCCAACAACCAACACAATCAACAGCCTATTGTAGAAGCGAATATGAGAGTTTCGATTGTTCACTTCAATAAGTTGCTCTTGTGCATTCCTCCTATGCAAATGGAGCTCATACATCCTTGCTTGGTACCAATGATTTGGTAATGGGGCATCAACCCATTGGAAAAAGTTGCAATTGGTTGTGGGATCCATGAAATTGGGACAACCAAGAAACCTTCTTGCGGGGTTATTCTCAGTCCAAGAGGTTCGACATCTTGCTAGTTCACCACTGTTAAATTTTTCACAGGTCTGAACCTTTGATATGTCCAGGATTGATACAAACACAAGATATACAAGAAGATGATTCATTTCATTTCAATATAACAGTGGGTTACATTGTTACAAAGAGACACTACTAAAAACGTTTACATGTACTAAACTATATATAGGCACTGAACCAAGAGACATGTCTATTCAAAGGGCTGTGAACCAAACGACACACCCTTTCACAAATAACTAACTTANTTTGATATGTCCAGGATTGATACAAACACAAGATATACAAGAAGATGATTCATTTCATTTCAATATAACAGTGGGTTACATTGTTACAAAGAGACACTACTAAAAACGTTTACATGTACTAAACTATATATAGGCACTGAACCAAGAGACATGTCTATTCAAAGGGCTGTGAACCAAACGACACACCCTTTCACAAATAACTAACTTAACTAACTTAACCGTTATTCAGTTACTAACTTTCTAATTTACAAGTTCAGTCCTTTACTTTCAAGATTTATGCAATTACAAGGTCCAACAACCACAGCCGCATAGGATGTTCATGGTTTGGAGATTTGGGAGAAGAAGATAGATTTGAGTGGGATTAGGGTTTTGTTAGATTTGAGGTAAGGGGGGTTATAAAGGGTTATAATTTAGTGGAAAATACGGGTGGACAAATTTGGGTGAGGTGGAAAATAGGGGTGGACAAACTATGGCTGAGTTGGCATGGTTAACTTGTTCTCAGCCGGTAACAAACTATAGTGATCATATTGCAAATCATGTAAATGTCGAGTGACCAAATTAATCGAACCCGTAAACAATGGTAACCTCTTTAAACCAAAAAAAAAAAAAAAAAAAAAAACTTGAGTAACTTAAAGCAAATTTTTGGAAACTTTAGTGACATTTGTGTGTAATAACCCTAAGAGAAAATCCATGACATTAGCAACTAATCTTTCCATTATTCAACAAGAATGTTTTGATGCATAAACTGGTTTGAATTTACAAAAACTAACAAATGAAGTCACGCTCATGACCCAGACAAGAATATGCACAGCACATTCCCGAAACTTGTTTGTGTATTGTATTAGGTAAAATTATTCATGCAAGAATAATGTAAGAAAAATCTTTGGTTTGTCTATCGATGTTGCGTATGCCCAATTGGCCTTGCTCTGACATGAATATACTTCTCATACTTTTTCAACACTTTTAGCATATTTGATTCTGAATCCACATCATTGCATATTCCAAAACATATCTCAGCAATAGAACTCAGGGACCTTCCTCGACGTTGGCGCCAGATCAGATCTATCTTTTTCAATTTGCTTTCAGAGGAGATTTGTTCCCCTGTTACCACCTCTGCAAATATCACTTTAAAACCGGAGAGATTGCTTTGTAGTACAAGGGGATCTGACAGAGTAACTTTATTCAGATGTATGCAATTGCATTAAAGAAAATTATGACAAGGAATGGGACGGGAAACCCTTTTTAAGTTCGTTCTTTAGTGTGTGTGTGTGGGTGGCCGGTGGATGGGCGGTGGTGAGTGGTTGTGGTGGGTGTGAGTGGTAGTGGGGGGTGGTGGTGATGGGTGGTTGTTTTATACACGTGCATAAAAATGTAAATAAAAACGTGTAAAAAACCATGTATAAAAATGTGTGTATAAAAACATATAAAAAAACGTGTATAAAAACATGTATAAAAATGTGTATAAAACCATGTATAAAAACATGCATAAAAACGTATATAAAAACGTAAATAAAGACATTTATAAAGACGTATATAAAATCGTGTATAAAACCATGTATAAAAACATGTAAAAAAATGTGTGTATAAAAACGTATATAAAAATGAGTATAGAAACTGTATAACAACTTGTATAAAAACGTGCATAA
>LBNU01006982.1:30295-45060 GCA_014162995.1 Artemisia annua
GGGGAGACAGGTTGAAATAACTTACCACACCCGGGATAATAGTCACCATCAACCAGACCATTAAAGTTCAGAGAACTTTGAGGATAGTGACCATGTACTATCTTAGTGATGTCATAACCCGCAAGCTTCACGGTAAAATCCTGGATATTGATATATTAACCCTATAAATAACGTTAAGAAGAGGGTATTCAAAATGTGACTGGAAAAACAGCAGGAATCACTAGCAGCGGTTGCACAAGTGATTCAGACTTGCAAGTCGATCTGAATGTATGTTACCCAATGAGTGGTGTGTTATTAGATGACTAGAAGCAACTCTATCCCCTATGCATTGTTTTGTTGGATATTTTTAAAAAACATAAGAGAATTGTAGAACTTTTTATTGACTCGTGAAGTTCTGAAAAAACAAGAATTTGGTTAGAAAGAAAATTAACATCCTTTAAGAAGCTCCTTTGTAAAAATGTAAGGTGTTGCTTTGGAGGAAGGGTAATGAGTTTGTAGAACAAAGCAATATGTCAAAGTAGACACTGTTATTAGCTAAAAACGCATATATATGAAAGACAACTACTTAGTATCCTGGTTTCACATGAAAGTGGAAACTTTTCTCATACCTCATCAAACAATATCTTGCGTCTGTTAAGGTGAGACATACCGATGGTTCCTCCCTCATGTACATGTGTGCATACGTCTTGCTCTGTGACATGCAAGAAACGAATACCCCGAGCAATTCCTACTGCTATTTTAACCTTTGTAACCAGCGGAAGCTGCGCTATAGCTCCTACAGCCCAGAAAAATTATTATCTAAATTTAAATCAATTTCAGTTTTTGAATATAACATCTGTTTGTTTACTATAAAAGTTATTTATGCTGCATACCGCTAAGAAGTTGATCTTCAAAGTTTCCATTAAGCATGAATTCATGCACAAGGAAGAGTTGTTCTTCAAACAAGCAGTATCCAATGAACTCAACAAGATTGGGATGACTAAACTCTTTCAACATTTCGAGATCCAGCTGCATTCAAAAGTCATACACGTTTCACAAATGTAATATTTTCCATAAAGAGATACTTCACTCAGCCTTTGCAAGACTTACAAGCTTGTAGCTATGAAGTCTTATAACTGATACAAGCAATCCAGTATCATGCTTACAAGGGAGATTAGTCGTATTATCTACCCAACCTTCGTAAACAGTTCCATGAGTCCCCACACCTATGCACGTGTCAAACCCAAAGTTCCGTGTGGCACTTTTCAATTCGCCATATTTGAACAACTTTACATCTTTAGCCACTAATTCCACATGCCGATGAGGCCTTTCCAGAAGATTACCACCCTCCCTGTTGTTTTCAAGGCTCTTTGGTAAACTTGTGCCACTTTGGTCTTAGTAAAAAGGATAAAAGAATCATGTAATTAGGTATTGTCTGATATTAGTACTAATTATTAGGAGAATAAACAGCAAATATGCTCATACAACACAAACGAAAACCTTGTGTATACCTGAGTTATGCTTAGTTGTGGAAACAAGATACTTATGAATCCTCCAAGTGAATCCCATTGTGCCTAATGAATTAACAGAATTGCCATATTTTTCTTGTAGCTCCAGCACAACGTGAAGTGAGGCCACAACCTCGGTCATTGTAGGTCGTTGTTTCGGAACACTAAGCAAACAACGATCCGCAATTTGAGCAAACTTTTTTAAACATTTGGGAAAGATTGTTCCCCTGATTTCTAAATCAACCATTTGCTCAAACATTCTTTCTTTACTACATTTCTGAGCCCACCTTACCAAACTACATTGCTCCTCACCATAGCTTATGTCAACCGGAAGCCTCCCAGATAGCAATTCAAACAAAACAACCCCAAATGCATAAACGTCTGTTGCAATTGTCAGTTTACCGGTATAGAAATACTCTGTGTCCAGATACCCAATCGTACCTTTCACACTGGCATCAACAAAGGATTGATTAGTAGGGCCTATTTTAGACAACCCAAAATCTGAAATCATAGCTTCCAAGTTCTTATCCAAAAGAATATTCGAACTCTTCACATCACGATGTATGATTCCATGTTTGATGTCATCACCCGTGTGGAGGTAGTTCAGTCCAGATCCAGCGCCTATGGCTATCTTCAGTCGTTGAATCCAACTTAGAGGAGTCTTAGCTTTGTGCAGATGATCATATAGGGTTCCATTTGGAATATATTTATAAACAAGGATCATCTCCTTGTTATCATCACAATAACCGATAAGAGGCACCAAGTGACGGTGGCGTAGCTTGGAAAGAATCTCAATTTCTGCCTTAAATTCAAGTTCTCCCTGGTGAGACATAGAATCCAACCGTTTGATGGCCACAACATAATTAGTTTTGCAAATACGAATAAGACCTTTATACACCCTTCCAAATCCTCCGCGCCCAACGACCAGTTCATCATCAAAATCATTGGTTGCAAGTTGGATGTCTGCAAGAGAAAAGAGATAACATGGCTGTGCTGAACTTGATGATGACGATATTTCAGCCTCTCTAGTATTAGATGACATAATCTTGGCTAGTTATCGAGGTCAATCTGTATTGAACTTTTGGAGAAGAATGTACCTTTTACTAATTTAGCTTATAAATCCATTATCAAGTACTAGCTTGCACAAGTTCAAAAAAATGTATAGTAGCTTGCAACTTCAAGGAAACTAGTTAGCAGCAAGTGGGAAGTTGACTATCGGTGAAGACTGAAGACTAAAAGAAAAGTAAAAAATTCCAAACTAAAGAACAACAAATTTCCACACATTGCCAGGAGTGGCCTAAAATTTACAGATATAATAAAAGAAAAAGCGAAGTAGGGAACATGTGGGAGTGGGAACACAAAATTGATAGAAGATAAGTCAAACAATTAAAACCATCAATCATTACTCTATAGATGCATTTAGCAACGTTAGGGGGCAAGTTGTTTTTTGCTGATGCCACACCCAGTAGGGTGAAATGAACAGTAACTAACGGTCGTTAATTAACAGCCGTTATCTACTAACGATCGTTAACTAACGACCGTTATCTTTATTTTTTTTTTAATTTTTTTAATATTTAAAAAAAAACCCAACACAGATTTTACGTAATTGGTCCTTCATGTAACAGGTCCGTTGCAAAGTCAGTCCTTCATAACTAACTTTGCAACAAAACGCTACCTATAGATAGTTTTCGTAACAAAATTAAAAAAAATTACATAAATAGTCCTGGGGTTATCGATCAGTTACAGAGTTAGTCCCTCGCGCTCCGCGGCGGAGCGCAACGGAAATGAATAATTTTGTATTCAAAATTCCCGTCGCGAAGCGCGGGTCTTCACACCTCGTTAGGTCTAACTCGGAGTTGAGGAGGTTGTTGGTTGCGACGGGGAATAGGTCGATATTGGTTGTTGAGGATATTGATTGTTCGGTTGAGTTTCATGATCGTGCGGATGTAGCTGCGGCTAGAGCTTTAGCTCGAGAAATGAATCGACGACAAGGTTATCAGGAAGATCAAAAGGTTAGTACTATTTCAAGCTTTTGTGATAAAATGTGAAAATTTCGTAAAAATAAATAGACAAAATGATTACTCCGTATATTGTTACTTTTTGGGGCCGTTTGTTTTATGGGTTTTGTCCAATATGTTAGGGATTAAGATGAAATCAGTTGTTTGGTTTGTTTATCTCGGATTAAAATTGGGAATCACCCCAAAAAATAAGGCATCCGTAAAACCTTGGGTCATAGCTTATTTTTCACATCATACAAGTATACAGCTATACAAGGATAAGTCAAATAGCTTAATGTTATCATCCACAACACCAACGTTCCATTTAATCCTCACCGTTAGTGGGTTTGTATAATAGTTAGAATTGTATTAGTATTTGTTTTAGATCAGGATTCGTATAAGTCAAGTGTTAGGCTATAAATATTATGTCATATGTATTCTTTCATCATTCAATCAATTCAATTAATCAATATTATTCGTCTTATATGGTAGAGACCTAGGTACAAGTCACTGAATTATTGTCATCCTCCGGTCACGGGCTAATTGTCGGTGAACCGAAGGGATCCCGTTTTCTTTTCCGTTCATCATTATCTGCATAACGGGAGAAAAACATGATCTAAGCTTCGTCAACCATCAGATCTTTCAGAAAACCGGAATGCAAGTATTAGACACATATTTCTAGCATTTGACTAATCGGTTTTTCAATAAAAAAATTCGAGCAAGTCACAATCAAAGTTACTGCGATGTTACAGTTCGTCATTTTTTGCACTGTCGTGGGCTAGCGCTTTCGTTAACTGTTGGATGTTACCGATACACTGATCGTAGCTTATGGACACACTGATCTACGACCTCACTGTAGGGATTCATCATTTTGATTTTTTTTACATGAAATTTTATGGTGATGTTTGGTTTTGCTTTGACGCTTTTGTTTTTTATTTCGTTTTTGGTTTTGATTTGGAGCGACATGGAAATATAGGTCATCTACAGCTGATCAACCAGTCTCCTCCTAAAGATCGACTAGTCTTCACGTCTTACGATTCACAAAAAAAAGGTTCGTTTGATCGTGTTTAGTTTAAAGAAATCATTTGTTTTTCGGTTTTGACTGAAGATTCGTTTAAATTTGGTATTAGTTGAAGAAAGAATTAAGTTAGGATGCTTTTTGTTGTTTTGTTTCTTTAAAATTCTCCGTTCTTTTTTTCTTTTCTTTTTTCTCTTTATACCTAAAGTCGACTAAAGCTCGACCAGTCTTCATCTAAAGTTCACCTAAAGTCGACCAAAGCTCGACCATTGGTGTTACTTCTTCAATATGCTGCCTGGTGTTACTTCTTTGAGAATCACTATGAAAAATTTGATGTTCTAAAGCATATCATTGGTGAATCTACAAGCTCTTCTACAAGTACGGCCTGTTTTGTTTGCTGAGTTTCGAGACAGTATGAGTATTTTGGTGTTCTAAAGCACATCATTGGTGAATCTATAAGTTCTTCTACAAGTACCTTCTGCTTTGCTTGTTGTGTTTCGAGGCAGTTTGAGTATCCGTGAGGGGCTTTTAGTAGATTTGTATTAGAGTTAGAATTATATTAGTATTTGTATTAGATTAGGATTCGTATAGCCCAAGTGTCATGTGATGTGCATATGCCTGCTGTTTTAAGCTACTTAATGTCTGTTGCTTGATGTTTTTGGTGTTGTATTAAATGCAGACAACTTGATTTCCTTTTCAAAGATTGTTAATGCAGCATTCCCCGATTTGGATCCCTTGTCTTTAGTGCCATGTTTTGTAATCAATGATTAGAAATATGTCAGTTGATCGAAGAACATGGATCCAAGACCTTCCAATGGCCCTCCAGTGAGACAAGCTTGACCTCATCTAAATATGCTCAACAGGGATCTCCACTTCCTCATCAACCAATTTTCTAACACCTAGAGTTGTTACTTTCCACTTCACAAAGAGTTCGTGATCCTCCACAAGTAGGTTCGACATTTTGAACCTACTTGTGGATATAACGTTCTCTTCAAGAACGGGAAAGCTATAACTCTAGGTGCAAAAAAAATTAGAGAGAAACAGATGTATGTGCTAAGCATCAACTTAATTATAACTTCGAAGAGATCGAGGCACAAGAGTTAATCAACATCGAATCAAGAAACATGAAAGGCACATGTAAAAAATCAAATTAATAATCGTATAAGCACATTATAACTCAAAGTACTGCTGTATGATTTTAAATAACATTAGTTATCAACTCCCAGATTCACAACTACAAGCAATTTACCACATGATTTATATATATGTGATTCAAATAGATACTCGTATATCGGTAATAATTTAATAATCTAACTCACTTATTCGATCAAGAGGAATCAGAAATTACCTAATTAATGGTGTTGTTGCGAATTGAGGAATAAGTAACCGAAAGACAGTACTTTGATGAAGGAGGACTGTTGCAACGGTTGTGCCACCTTCGGGTGATTGTGAAGAAAGTCCGGCAGCAGTGATCATCGGCTGCTATCGGAGAGATCATTAAGTGGTTATGTTTAAGAGATTGGAATGGCAAACTGAGTTTGTTTTTGGAATTCTGTTGTAAAAGTACTAATGATGAGTTTTGTACATTAGATTAGCGACCTTACTGTTGGTCCCTTTTACTTGGTCAATGGTTAACTACAAAGTCAATTTAACCAAGTTCCATGGAATAATGATGCAAAGATTAATAACTAAGTAATACAAACGTAAAGGATAAGAAACAATGTTTTTCAACGTTTAACTCTTTATTAGAAATTAATCAAAGAATTATACTCAAGTGTTCGCGGAATAAACACTTGGGATTGAAATGACAAGTATGTTTGGTGTTACTCCTCACTAAACTTAAGCTATGCTTAAGTAGCAACAAAAGACCCACTAAGCTATCTTAGGGATGGTTGCTATTTGGAGAGAGTAAAGATTAGTATGTGAATGTCTAAGCATTAAGTGCACAAACTCCGCAACCTTTACTCTCTCTTATGACTCCTATTTATACACAAGTATATTACAACCGTTGTGATAAAGACAAAGATTACATCAGCCTAGTTACGTATTTTGTCTCAGTTACATAAGTCTATTTTGGGTATAGGACAATACTACTTTCTGAGGTTCAGATATGACACCATCCTGAACCCACGCCATTCAGAGAAAGTTTGACTTTACAAGGATACTGACACTCTTTGTAATTTCAAACGTTTCCCGCCTTGTCCCGCCCATTCTTCAGGCTTCATGTCTTTAATCTTCAGTCTTTAGCTTTTGTTGCTTCAGTGAGGAGTAACTTGGGATTCAGTGAGTTATTTTCATCACTCACTGAATCCATCACCTTCTTCTTTGGCTTAGGTGCCAATCACTGAGAATCCGCCTCACTGAATGGAAAGCTTTTCTTCTTAAGCTTGTCCCAAGCATCCTGAAGATGACTCACTGAGTGACTGTTCACTCAGTGACTTGATTGTGTTGAAGGTAGTTAAACACTTAGGTTATTTTATGTTCAAATCCTAGTTTAAGAGAGTTTGGGAATTCAGTGACCCAACAGTCTCCCCCTATTTGGATATACAAATAGCCTAAGTGTTATATGTAATTTGAGAGGACACTGATAAAACAAAACATCATTGTTCATTGACAGCTATTACAGTTCCTAACAAAAATACAAAAAAATACAAGGATGGAAGGTGTTGCAGCTTCAGATGTTGAGGTGGTAACCAAGTGCCTCAAGCTTAGCTCTTTTGGATCTCAGTACATGTCTTTCAGGATGCGCTTCAATCTTTGTTTTCAGGTCTATGCAGAACCTTACATTTGCAGCAGTTTTGATTGGAGAAGCCATCATGAAGTACATAAGCATAGCCTTAACCCCAGCCTTATCAATATCTAACCATCTTTGAAAAGAAGGGTTCCCAAATTCATCAACGAAGCATAGACCTCTTTCAGGTAGCTCAAGGACTATGTTGTTGACAAATGTAACCCCTTCTGGAAGGCTTCTGTCGCATTCAAGTCCAGGAACCTTGATCTCTGCTTCAGTACCTATTCTTTTCCTTTTCCTTTGGGAGGGTTGAGACGATGCTTCCTGAGATGGGACGGCCTGAATGGCTTGTACTGAAGGTGGCATCAGAGAGGGAATCCCAAGTTCTTTATGTTTCTGGGTTAGGTGATTATAACGAGTTGCGAGGGATTTCATCAGTTTCGAGACCACTACATTGTTTTTCTTTGTAATGATTGGAGCTAGTTCATCGAGCTCAGTGATCCCGAAGTCAGTGATCTTGAAAGGATCGTGCACCTCAAAGTTTCGTTTGTCCTGACCCCTGAAGACGGTGACTACTGCAGGATTGGTTTTCACATGGATTTTAACATCAGTGATAGTTTCAGGGTTTAATCTCTGCATCATAATCCATGTGTATCTATCAATGTTCTTTTGCCTATTCTCAGCAGCTTTCTTCAGCTTGGCATCCCTCTTTTGTTTGAGCTCCGCAAGTTTTGCCTCTTGAGCCCTTTTGAATTTCTCACCACCTTCCCTATTAACCAATTCTTTAGGGTTGATCCCAAGAGACACAGCTTCTTCATTTACCACNTTAATCTCTGCATCATAATCCATGTGTATCTATCAATGTTCTTTTGCCTATTCTCAGCAGCTTTCTTCAGCTTGGCATCCCTCTTTTGTTTGAGCTCCGCAAGTTTTGCCTCTTGAGCCCTTTTGAATTTCTCACCACCTTCCCTATTAACCAATTCTTTAGGGTTGATCCCAAGAGACACAGCTTCTTCATTTACCACTTCAATAAAAGCAGGTTTGCTAATCCTCTCTTCCTCAGCTTCCTTTCTTTCTCTATCCACCCTGTCAAGATATGCTGAGATTTCATTCTCAGTCATCCAATAAGATATCCCATTGATGACATAGGGAATCCTGGATGTTTCAGCAGGGCCACTCCTGACTTCTGAGGGAGTAGGCACCAGTTGAGTGTCAGGCTCCTCGAAAAGCTTCTGTTTGCCGTTGTCCTGTTGTGAGGAAGATGTTTCAGGTTCCTTGTATGAGGATATTGGAGCAACCTGAGCAGGAATCTCCCCCGCAATATGTGACTGAGGTGCTTCAGTAACTGGGACTTCAGTGGTAGGAGTAGGAACTTCAGTATTCTCCTCCCCCTCAACTGTTGCGGGAACGTTAGTAAGAGCAAAAGTTGGAGTGTCCACTGCAGCAGAAGAACTTTTGAAGGCCTGAAACATTTCAGACATCATTGCCTTGATATCCTTAGTATCTTGTTGAATGGAAGACACCTTGGATTCAAGGGAGGCCTGAAAGCTATCAATGGCATACAGGCGAGAGCTAAGATACTAGGCCACTGAGCTAGATGACTTAGCCCAGTCAGCTACCTGTCGTTCAAGAGTGCTGAAGGAGGTATGAATTCCTGTCACTGAGGAGTTAAGGGATGGAAGATCCAGGGATTTGAGCACGGTGACAAGCTCAGGAAGACTTGCAGTTTGCTGAATGAAGCTCTCAGAAGCCTGAAGTAGTCTGTTATGGAGCTCAGGATCCTCCTTGACAGACTCTCGAATTGTTTCAACCTGATGGACAAGTTTGTTGAAGTGTTGAATCTATGTATCCTTGATAGATCTTGTAGCTCTCGTTGATCGTTAGCAGTGTCTATGTAATCACAAACACTCTAATAGAGAATCTCCAAAGCTTGTACTCTAATGCGGAAAACAAATACAAGCATAAACAATAAATACTAAGAACGCTTAATCCTCTATGGATTATATATTGAAAACTTGTAAACTCGTTCGTTACATAAAACATAAACTTGTGTTCCTTTTATAGACAAGGAACCCTAACCTAAACCGTTTCCCAAGAAACGTATCTTCTACAAACTTTAAATAATATGCATTATCTTTTCCTAATATAACTCATGCATATCCTAACTACATTACATAATACGCGGTTTTACTAAGTCCGCAGAAACTAAACATGCTGAACTATGTCCTCAGCAGTAAGTGCCCTGCCGCACCTACTCCTATCAAAAAGCGAGACTTTACTAAACAAGAAAAGCCCCTTCTATCTTATTAGTAAAGCGCTAACGCGCGCCCTGCAATCAACTTCATCAGCAGAATCTGGTCTTCAGCAGATTCCCTTCAGCAGTAACCATCAGTGGAATTCACACTCAGCAGAATTCCCAACATGAAGGATGTAACGAACTTGTTCATGTGGGAGTTCAGGGTGTTCAGGTTGTGGTCAACACCTGATTGCTGTTCCAAAACGTTGTCATGAAAGTCTTCAACTGCATCCTTCAGATTGAAGTAATGAACAGCTTGTTCATTGTGCATCTCAAAAACTGCATCGGTGAACCCCTGAAGAAGACCCGAGGTAGCCTTCTTTAAAAATCTGATCATATGGCGGCCAGTGAGAGCAACATTAGCGTCACTCTTGTCCGAGGAAACAGAAGGTTCATCCTCAGGCTGAGACCCCTCAGGTTGAGATTCCTCAGCAGCGTGGGATGGAGACTGATGCGTTGGTTTAGTAGGTTCATTTATTTTTTCCTCAGTCTCCATGTCATCCCCAGCCTAAAAATATTCCTCTTCACTGCTCTTGCTCACATCGTCATCATCGGAGTCAAGAACAGCCTGGAACATTGCCATAGAATCAATTTCCAAAACCGGATCAACCAGGTTGTGGTCGCTCCCTGACCCCTCTATTCCGGCAGACTGGGATTTGTCTGCCTGGTCCTTAGGGCCAGTTTGCGAGGAATGCGCTTCGCCGTGTGTCACAATTCTCCATTTCAGGCCAATTTTCCTTATTCCCGACATTTCCTATTCATTGAATTTCAATTCAACATTTCACGTAAACAGGGTTTACGGGTATCCATTTGACGAGACCGGGTAGGTTAAGTCACATTGTCAACCATCGTACATTTTCTAGACTAGGGTTAGTCTACATTGCATCACGACATCATTTGCATTCTATTCCACTCGTAGATATATATTTTCAAGTTACCATTATTTATTTATTTGTATATAAATAATAAGACAAGTTATTAGTTTTTAACCTAATGTACCAAACAAATTCCACTAGAGCACTAATATATTTTTATATTAGTTATTTTTCCACTAAGGTTATAAAACTATATATTATTTATTTTTGGTGGTTAACCAAATAATAAACCTTTACTTGAACTATATACAACAAGAATTGTACCAACAAAGCAATACCTATCAAAATACCCAATGTTTATGAAAATTATATTTTTATAATTTTTACAACTTTATTATATCCCGTATTGTCCCGTTATATTTTCTTTTTAATTAACCCGGTACCCGATAACGTTAAAATACCAAAACTATGCACTAAACGGTACCCCGTAAAATCAAGTGGGACAAAAACAATGACAATATCCCCACCTCTTTGAGGTGGCCGGTTTTGGGGTGTCATAAGACACATGTCTCCACCTAAATTAACATACAAATACCATTAATCACCAACAAAAACACATACATGCAAACTTATAACATTTTAGAGAGAAGAAAATCAAGTTTTCTCTTCCTTTTTCTTTGTGGTGTACGGCAAGAACAACAACAACAAAGAGAACCATCATTTTTCACAAGATCAAGTCTTACTCATGTCTCATTAGTAGTCTATTACAAGGTTTTGAAATAGAAACCTATAGATTTGTTAGGTTTTTTTTTTTAAAAACAACAAATCACCACCACTTCAAGTAAGTTTACCAAATTCATTTTCATAATTTTATTAAATTTCATCAAGGTTCATGTATTTTTATTGTCTATGTACAAGCATGTAAAAATCTATACCACAAAACTTATGTTTTATATCATTTTTATCTATAAAATGAATTACTTGTGAGCCTATGGAAAAATGATTGAAAAATGATGCTAGGGAACCCATGACACCCTAGGAAGGTGTATGGTAGATTAAGGGATGTTTTGTTGTTGTTGGTGATGAATTTGGACAAGTTACAAACCATGAAAACCATTTTTAACACTATATATAAAGCTACTGTCCCTTTTTGCAAAACGTGGTAAACTCAGTGAGTTTTGGTTAATTTTGGACCCAAGAACTAGAAAATACATTCCTAGACGAAACTATGGCCGCTTGAATCACTAAAAACGGACTTAAGACGAAGAAGTTATGCCAAAAACAAAATATACTAACTATAAAGATTTTCCGGAAAATCCTTTGCTGATGTACGAAATTGTTTGACCAAAAACGAGCCTTAGACCTTTTCAAAACTTGCCAAACTATTGAAAATATGTTAGTATATATTTTTACCTTTTCGGGGATATAAAGAACATGAAAATCGGCCTTATAACGAGTTAGTTATGAGTTTTCGAAAGATTATTTTCACTAAAATACCAACAGCACTTTACTCAGAAAATATTCTAAGTATAACCAGGAACTTTGTAAACACCCATGTTTGAGCCCATTTTTCCGTCAAATGACTCAGTTCTGGAGTTGGGACTCCAAGGAACAAAAGTTAGTATACCTGGAATACTTTTCAAAACAATTGACCTTTTGTCATTTGGACAAGTAACCTGCATTTGGTGACCACTCAAAGTTTCATAAAAACAGACCAGAAATGGCAGATTTGGCCTAAACACCCAACTTTACGACTGTTTATCTAAAAATCCATACACAATTGGGAGAAACTCCAGTGCTAAGACCTCTAGGTATTGTGACAAGGTTTCCAGAAATGTAAAGCTTATTCCCTAATTCATATCCTACTGTATTCTACAACTAGTTTTCCGAGGCCATTTGAGCCGTTTTCAGAAATTGACTAAGTGTTGTATCTTACGTCTAAAAGCTAAATTTCATTATATTTCCCTATATAACTACCGTATAACATTATTAAACCATATAAACATGTAATAATCACCATGACCTTATACGAAGATGTAATTTATATTTTCGCCAACAATATATATTTTGAATACAAAACGAGTGGTATAGATTATAGTGCAAGTGCATACATGAACCCATTTCATAATCTAAAGTAGATTACATGCATTCATTTTAGGTTGCGGCTAGGAGTTGCACCTCATTACTTCAGTTCATACATTCCATATTATGCCATTCCTTGAGGTGAGTTTTCATAGCCCCGTTTACATTTTTATTGTTTTCAAATCCCACGGGGGAGAATACATTGCACCATTTTTCATACGAGCCTAAGTATCAAATCCATATACATTACTTAAGTTACTACATTGCCATGTTTTAAGTCCCCACCATCATGAACCGTTAATTGTATTTAAGCGAGAGTGAGTGGATAGATCTATTGAGGGTGACGCCTCCATCCGTGTTGGGGTTACCAACAGTCAAGCGGATGCATTTCATTTGATCATTCCAAGTGTTTGGCAAAGCACTCCATTTGGGGCATTACCTACAGTCTAGCTTCGGGGTCATGAGCTTAAGTAATATTGTACAATTTTACAACCATATGACGGGTAGTCATACAATCATGTGACGGGTAGTCATACACTTATATTTATGGTTATCGTATAACATTCATTTTCCTAAACCTATGATTTCTCACCAACATTATTGTTGACCGTTTTAGCAATGTATTTTCAGGTTACTAAGATAACAACATGTGACTTGCATATGGACCATCATGGAGTCGAAGAGTCGACGCGTCTTACCTTTCATTTTATGCACTTATGTAACGTTTGATCAAGTTGAACTATTTTTCATGAACTTGTAACACCATTATGGGACCTATTTTGTAAACTCTGAATGTTTTAATGATCAAACGATGTATTTTCAAAACGACACTTTAGGTCGTTCAATATAACCTTGTATGAGATGCCCTGTTCGTTACACCCAGGTATTCCATTCCGCTGCCATATAACAGGTAAATTCAGGGTGTGACAGATTGGCATCAGAGCTAAGGTTATAGCGAACTAGGTTGTATCTTGGACCCTAGACTATAACCGCATCATCATAGCATCTCATCATTTCATCATGAGTGCATATTCACTTTACATGGTTTTATACCACAATACAGTACATTACATGGGTGCGTAACCACCTACATTTCATGGGTATAGGGATACCTACATTGCTCGGGTACGGCATGATACCTACATTACATGGGTGCGTAACCACCTACATTTCATGGGTATAGAAATACACTACATTACTTGGGTACTTTGTTGCCTACATCACTTAGGTATGGATCACCTACATTCATGGCAAGGTGTGGATCACCAACATTCATGGCATCACTTGGGTGTGCGATCACCTACACTACATTACACGGGTCACTTTCATTCATTTTACATGTGTTGTGCAATGGAGTGTGAAAACACAGGTTACAAGTCTTGTATGGGCGGGACTTGCAACTGAGTGGTTTGACATCGCCTTTGCTGTCTAAACATTTTCAAGGAGTCTTGGACATATTACGAGTATAGCTGAGCTAAGTATTGCAAAATTCATTAAACCTCGGTAGGATATAGACTGATCACCTATATTCGACCAGGGACAGTGGGACATGGACTGATCACCTATGTCTGACTCAAAGGTGAATTTTGGAATGCTTTGAGCAGTTATGTTAGGATTATGTTCGGGTCGAGTCTTACAAAATTCCTGAAATGCCAAAATTCATATGCTACATAAACACAACATCTCATGAACATACACATATATACACAGTATACTTACATCATTGTACCCTCATTCATCACAGTCTCACTAAGTCATAATTACCATTGAGTTGTGTTCTCATTCACCTACCCTATCAATAATTCTTCAGACTTAGACTCGTAGGATGTTTTTTTTTTATCTACCAATGAACCTATGCCAACTATTCCTCGATATTCTTGGAGTAATCACCGTCATCGGGCAATGACTTCCATTGTAACTTCACATGAGACCAATTTAGAGGAGACAATCAGTTATGACACTGAGACATTCGAGTCTCAACAGGCTACCTTACATTCCCACTATCACTATCATTTACCATTTTCTAGTCTCACTACTCACCAAAATCATAAGTGGATAATACCAATGACTTTCCTAGAAAGACTTTATATACCATTTTTGAGAAGAATTCCTTGATACTTTAAGACCATTCGAAACTCAACAGGAATCATGAAATATCACAATTATCACTGACCTGGTTGTCAAGATTCTATCATCTCGAAAGTACTAGCCTACCGAATTACAAGATTTGTTTCGATACGAATGCTCACTAAGCAACACTATAGAGATGAATCCAGCCTTTTAAACCAGACTATAGAACCTTCAAGTGAACATGATCTCACCAATAGGCATTATCCAAA
>LBNU01006987.1:4924-30112 GCA_014162995.1 Artemisia annua
GGGGGGGTGTTTATAGGGCTTTGGGATGGACGTCGGCCAGTGTGTTTGTTCCCGCCATTATTAAAGAGTTGGCCTTTTGGGGTTAACGTGGATGGTAAAGATGTGTAGATTGGCGTGACCCCGGGTTATATTTCGATAAAGGAATATGTTTGGTGGACCTAATAAAGGGGCCTAATGGTGGACCTAACGCTTTAAATACTTGTACAGTGCATGCATTGTATAAGTATTTAAAGCCTTAGGTCCATCATTAGGCCCCTTACTGTACAAGTATTTAAAGCCTTAGGTCCACCATTAGGCCCCTTTATTAGGCCTATATATCAAGGCTCTTTCATAAAATTTATTATATTAGGTCGAAAGATGAGCTTTTTGACGAATTTGTTGGAACTAAAGCCCGCATAAAAATATATCAAATTAATTTTAGTTAGGTTTTTGCATTATAATTTATTATATTTTGAAGGGTATTTAAGTAATTTGACTATCTATAAAGCTTTGTAAATATTTTTGGGCTTATACAGACTTATCACTTATAAAAGCTTTTATAAGCCTTTATACCAAACAAAATTTATTTTATAAGATAGCTTATTTTAAACGCTTAAGAGTTAAGCCTATATATAGCCTCGAGCCAATCACAGTCAATATAAGCTCATTTCCTGTGTTAGTTTGAAACTTTTTTTCTATACTATATTACCTGCGCATAGCAACAATATGTATATTAATATTAATTTTTTATTTTTATTGTTATTATTTTTTTATGTATGGGTGTGAAGTAAGTGGGGGTGAAGAAAATTATTTGTTTAAATTGAATTTAATTATTTAAATATTTAATATATTAAATTGTCTTTTATAAATAAAAGCGTATTAGTCTTACAGCAATACTATTTTTAAAAAATTTTAAGTTTTAAACAAATGTGTTTTCTATTTATATGTAGTATAGATAACCTTACTATGGCATACTTTCTCCGTCCCAAAATATTTGTCATGTTTTGATATTTTAAAGTATTTCTTTTTCAACCTTAACATTAAATATTTTTGTTTGTGTTATATAATATTTGATAAAATTATACGAATGAAAATACATTTAAAACCCACATATATTTTGCATCAAATGTTATATGACAAATAAAAAAATAGTTAAGGTCAAAGTCGAAAAATGAAGACTTCAAAAAGTCAAAACAAGACAATTATTTTAACATGGAGGTTGTAATAAGCTATTTCAAAACGCAATCCCAAACATTCCTAATGTATTTACTAACCAATATACAACAAACGACATGTCGTGAGAATGTTGGGACACTGTTCCATTTTCAAAGATAGATATCATATCATAGATATCATAGACGTCGACTGGGGAGGCCCCGACAAACAAGGCATAACCAAAGAGACAAATGATGACTAATGGGCTATAAAGCGATAAAGAATCAACTGATGAAAGTGATACATGAGATCTTTCTTGGAACATCTATACGTACATATGTTTGTAAAGCCAAAACACTGTGAATGAAACACAAGATTTGGTATTGCTATCTTTCAGCAAGATAAACATTTACATGTATATTATATTGGTACCTTGAATGCATGTAACTAAAGCCCATAACCTAATGTTACTTGGGATTCACACACACATATATGTCGTATATACTTGTTTATGCTCCTGTGTGTATCCTTTCAGATGCCGACATGAATGCCATGATGATAAACATGTCCTGTAAAGTGATACAAAGCAGAATAAAGACCAAGAAATATGATTAAAAAATCCAGATCCTACTAATTGTCTCCTTCATGATAATGTTACTTTTTGTTTGTTATATAAGTCGACATTCCCTTATTTTTTTTAAAGCAAATAAATATATTAAGAACTCTCACATAAAAAAGACATAAACACCATATCATCTGTTAGAAAGATCCGCCTCTAAACCGATATCGAAAGGCTTTGACACCCAAACACGCCATTTTAAGACTTTCTTTTCCTTATGCCATCTGTTGGAAAACCATAAAGAGGGACGAATATTACTTTTTATTTGTCATTATCAGTCGACATTCCCATATATATCTTATCCATTTTAAACAGCTTGTTGTATAGTTCTTTATTAAGGTGATGATTAGTACACCAAAAGGGGTCATCTCTAGCTCTATCATTCCTGCTTTACATTTAACAATGAGAAAGCTATATCATGATGATAAACGCGTCTCACCCTCAGTGGTACATGCCGAAAGTGAAACATTCACTGATCAAAAGGCTTCCACGGAGTCTTGGATCTCGAATAAAACTATTAAAAATTAATCTAAAAATTATGAAACTGAGTGTAAATGCTATGGTGCATGAATATTGCAAAACTAAAAAACACAACAGGTGCCTTCCCAGTGAAAGCAGTGGACACAACAGGTTCGGGTGATTCTTTTGTTGGTGCCCTCCTAGTCCTAACTAAGATTGTCGACGACCAATCTGTGCTACAGGTAACCACATTTTAGTCAACTCACTTTTACATATATATGTTGCCAATTATGACCCATATATTATAAATGGGTCAATTTGGATTATGTTTCCTACTGATGAACAAGCTTTAAAAGAACACGGGTCAGTAGTTGCCAAATGCATACTCATAATGAATCTTTTTACACTAATGATCTATAAAACAAAAAAATATCATTTGAGTAAAAAGTTTTTCAGGTTAACTGACCCGAATGGGCTGTTGAAATGCAGGATGAAGCAAAGTTGAAAGAAATTCTGAGATACTCATGTGCTTGTGGAGCCATCACCAGCACCAAAAAGGGTGCAAATCTTTATAACCTTAACACATTTCATTAAACTAAAATTCTAAGTACGATATATTAAATATAAATACGATACGACAAATACATAAAAACTAATAGTACAATCTAAACTAGGTTAGATATTTTGCTCGGATCTTTTCTTTCATTTTGTTGATCATCTCCGCATCTTCCTTCGCCAACCCTATAGTGCTAAAAGCAAGAAATTTTAATTCCTCGAATTTTAATTGAGTCTTGATGAGGTCCATTCTCTTTTCATGATTTTGTCGCAATTTCTCTTGGAACATATCTTTGTCCAATTTTTTACTCTCGGACAACCTTGGCTTGCTGAGAGGTTGTGGATCATTTCGAAATAGCTCGTTCTGGTCTTCAACATCATCAACCGTCCGTACTCGTCTTCCGGGAACAACAGCTTTGGTATCACGCCATTTCGAGTGACCTTTCAACACATCCCATGCTTCATAGTGGACAAATGCAAAACCCCAAATTTCTTGGAAACTTTTATAACGAGTTACCCACATGGAATCGTTTTCACCATTAAGACGTTCATATTGGGCGACAACGCCAGCGAATTTGTTGCAATCACGTGTCAAAGTTGTCCACTTTCCTGTGATCATATCCTTGGTACGTTTGAAGGATGCATGGCGGTTGTATTCACTTACAACTTTTTGCCAAAACGTTTTTCTTTCTTGTTTGACACCGAGTCTTGTGTCCTTGGATACTTGTATCCAAGTTTCCGCCAAAAGTTTCGCTTCTTCTTGACTCCAACGTGTACGTATAATGGTGGTTTTTTTTACGGTTTAGGCTTTCGTACTCTTGCTTTTCCATTTCCTTTTACAGCGGGAGAAGAATCGGTTTCTGATGTTTGTGGTTGTTGTGTTTTTTGTGAAGTATTACCGAATGCTCCAAAGTTATTAAATGGGTATTGTTGTTGAAGTTGGAATAAAGCCATTTGGTTAAAAGCATATTGGTTCATTTGAAAATTTTGTTGTGGGAAATATGGTTGTTGGGAAGCACATTGTGGATATGAGGGAAATCGAGTATGTTGTGGAGAATTAGAATCGGAGGATGATGGTGTAGTGGGTTGTGGTGAACTCGGACTATCAGACGAAGAGATGATTAAGTTGCCTGTAAATAGTACCTCCCTAGAAGATTGATAAACTCCGCTCACCAGTTTCTTCAACTTCTCTTGATGGCTACTCTGGACAAAGATAAACAAAAGGAAAATTATAAGAATATGCCACCCTCCAAAGCCCCAAGTACACAGTTCATTTTCTAAACTCAAACTTGAAGAATAACTTCTGGAACAAATTACAGAATAATCATAAACAAAAACTCGAAGCAGATAAGTGCAGGCCAGCAGTATATAGAAACATAAATGTTTCTGTAATTTGTATTGGTTTAGCACTTTCGCTGTCAACAAAAAAACTGCTGCTGACTAAAAGAGTTGAACCAATGGGCTTTCTTTTTTCTTGGGAAGACTGCTGTGAACAAATTTAATAGTGCTATGTGGTAACAATGTATACTTTTGTAATTTAGTACTCACCATTTGAGAAAGATAAGCTGATTAGGAATGAAAACATGAACAAGTATCTACAAAGATAAACCAAACCCGATTGAGTTTACCTTCAAATCTGAAAACCCTTCAATTGATTCTGCTGAAGCCAGGTCAGCATCTAGCGGGAAGAAACAGTCTATGTGATGCCATTTGGTGGTTTCAAACCCTCGTGGTTCCCAGCTACTCAATCCCAATCTTATGGATTTCGACTCAATCTTCTCAGAACATTTCTTGCATGAAGATCTTCCTGACTTTGCATACTCCTCAAGAATCTTAATACAAGTAGAAGAAGAAGACATTTCAAAAGAAGGTAATAGAGCATAACATTATACCTTTTCATTTATATGAGAATACGAGATTTAAAGATATATATTAGAGATTAACATTATACCTTTACTGTTGTTGCATTCTTTTTTTCTTGGCCAGCTTTTTCATTCTCATCGGTCTATACAAAAAGCAGTATCACATGTATTCAGTTTTCTCAAGATATAAAAAAGCGAAAAGCGTATCATTGTTGTTGTAGTTGTTGCAAATCGTAAAAGGTAAAATAGATTATTTGATAGCTGAACTTTCAAATATTTTACTTGCAGACCTCTGCATATATATTTATCAGTCACATAATTATATTCTCATAGTAATATCTATTATACCTTTCAATTCGATCGAGTGTGATCTAATAAGTCTATACTGTTGACTATCTATGCCTTAACCTTTGTTAGCAAACAATTATCTTTTTCATGTATTTAATGGACTAAACTTCCACAAATGTTGAACTCAATTTGTTACTCAAGATGAAAATTGAAAAGGGTACAACTGTTATAAGCAAGTTATGTTACTAATACTGATAGATCATTTTGTGCATGTACTCGATTAGAAAAAGCATGAAAACGATGAGATAAGAGAAATGCCACATTGCGGTACCTTGAGTTTCTTTAAATCCCCTCTGTCCAACTCAGGCTCATCATCTCCTTCTCTCTGTTTCAGAACAATAACAACAGCAATTTGGTAAGCACATGCACCATAAACCATGATAAGGGTAGATATGTCAAGATGAACAACGATTTCCTCAAGAATGACACAAGGAAAAAGTAAAAGCAAAAAAATTTATAATATCTCATGATGTCACTGTTACAACATTTCCTATACATGATTCACATGTTAAAACAGGTTACTGAGTCATGCAAGTATAAATAAAGAAACATCCATGGCCCTTTTAGTTGATAAATTAGATCCATACAAGTTATTTAAGTTAAGTCAACTCAAGTTCGAGCTACTCAAGTACTAAATTACTCATCCGTAAACTTCTCAAAACCTACTTTAATCAAGCTTGAACATTTTTAAATCAATCATACTACCCTTACTAATACTATTGCACGTTTTGATTACAAATAATCAAAGAGACTCAAACCAAACATATCTCTTAATTCATCTAGCTCGAGTTTAGGTAATAAACAGCTACCTTTGTAGAACGCTGACCCCCTTCGGCTACCATCTCCTTCAGCTTCTCTTGATCACTACCCTAAACATAACAAAAACATTAACCAATAAAATCGAATCAATATATTAAAGAAATAATTAGCTAAAAATATATCCAACTTGCCAACGATTATTAAGCGTGTATCAACCTAATTATTTTATTTTATTTTATTTTTCTATTTAAATACACATTTTTTTAGTCTTCCTATTAACCACCACCAAAGTAGCCTAGTGGTTAGGCACATAACCTCGTCAAAAGAGGTCTAGGGCTAAAACCTCACTCCAAAATCGGTCACGGGAATATCCCATTTAGGCCGTGCGCACACTGAGTTAAAGACTCGCCCTCCCCACGTAAAACCTCATCTGTTGTTATTTTTTAATCCTACTATTGTGTGTACTAAATGACGTAATAAAATAAACCAAAGTGCCTAGTCTTCCTATTAACGACATGTGCCATTTCAGCATTGCCCACTAATAAGAAAAGCTAGACCGATACAAACATGCATAACCGGGGCTAAAGGCTAAAGCGATAAGGTGCATTTAGGAAAAACAAAACTAACACTACAAACATTTTTTTTTTTTTTTCCTGACTGGATAATTAAAAATACATGGGCGTAATGTGGCCCTTGGGACCCACAGTGGCTAAGGGGGTGTTTGTTTCGGCTTATATAGCTGGCTTATGGCTTATTTGGTTTTGAGCTTATGAAGCATAAGCTCACTTTATGCGGCTTATTTTCAAACTTTTCTGCTTATATAAGTTTATTATGTCACAATATAAACTTATATAAGCCGAGAAGTTTGAAAATAAGCCACATAAAGTAAGCTTATGAAACATAAGCCCAAAACCAAATAAGTCATAAGCCGAAACAAACACCCCCTAAATAATTTAGTGGCAAATGAGATACATTTCACACTAACTATCTCTGCATAACTATCCCTTAATCAATTAACCCACAAATAAACTACCGTAGTTGAATCAATACCTTAAGTTCCTCAATCGCTTCCACCTTACATGGTGATTTGCCTGATTTCGCATGCTCTGCGACAATCTTCGGTAATGATGACGTCATGATGGCTAATTTTATAAATTTTAAGGGTTTCTTAATTGATTATATTAGATTAGGGGTTTTTGAACTGTGTGTGTTTTTTTTCCCGCCATTGTTGTTGTAATCTGGGTCTGAAGANAATTTATTGAGTAAATTGCAAAAGTGGTCTATGTGGTTTGGCCAAATTTCATATTTAGTCTTTATGGTTTCAAAATTGCAGGCAGTGTCATTGGGGGTATGTGGGAAAAGTTTGGGTTCATTTCTATCCTTTGCCCAATGTGAAATGATTAAAATACCTTTGACCAAAGTGAAATAAAGTGAAAAGAAGACGATGGCAAGGACGAAAATGAACCCAAACTTTTCCCACAAAGACGTCGCCTGCAATTTCAAAACTATAAGGACGAAATCTACAATTTAGCCAAACCACAAGGACGATTTTAGCAATTTACTCTTAATTATTTAATACTATAACTATCATTTTAGAAAGTAGTAGTAAAAGATAAAGCTATAAAAATTAGAGAATTGCTACATCCACATACATTTTACAAAAACAAATCCACACAAGGAGGTGGCAACATGTGATCGGTGTATTTTGATACACTTTCTCCCTCTTCTCTTTCATCACACCAATCACATAATGGTTATGATTTGTTTTTAAACGTTATGATTTCCTTACCAGGATAGCCTTTGAAGTAAACATATTAATGGTATCTTAAAATGTCTTACTCCCAAAACAAAACAAAACAAAACAACCGAAACAAAACATGGTATGGCCATCCATAATGGTGTTTTTCACCACTCATGGTCTCCCTCGTGGCGCGTTTAGGCTGTCCGAAACCACGCGTGGTTGGACCACTTTTGGCACAAACTTTTTTTTTGGTGCGTGTGCGTGTGTGTGTGTTTGGTATTCATGGACGGCTCAAGCTTTGTCGAGGCTTAAAGCAAAATTTTAAATATAAGGCCTTTCATAAAATTTTATTTTTTTTCTTTGCTTAATATTAGCTTTCGATTTATTGGATTTATAGAACATTCAACTATCAAACTAAAAACACAATGAGAATTTAAGAGTTTATTGAAGATAGAGAAAAATAATATGAAAAAGAGAAAAAACTAAACTTCGTTTTATTATAATCTATAAGTAGGGCTAAAGAACCGAACCAACAAAAACGAGGCTTGTTCGTGTTTGTTTGTTATGGTTGAGCGAACAAACAAACTAATTTGAATACTTAAACAAACGGACATTGGTATTCATATTTGTTTGTTGAAAAATAGGTTACTCTTGTCCGTTCATTAACAAACTCTTCATGAGTGATACTTGAAACGTTTAATTTGTTTATGGTATCGGCTAAAGTAATTAGAATTTGTAGCATTAAATGAGTTCAATTCATTATTTTGTAATAATAAAAAGATAGACATGGTACTCCAATAAGGAATTAGTGGTATGAATTTAAAAAATAAGCAATAAATAAGCGAACAACATTGATAATTTTAGCAGTTTTAGTACCTTTTATATCGAAACCTCAAGATGATGCTCAAGAAAATATGTGACCGATTGTATATTTATAAAGGGCGTTAGAAAATTAGAGGCCTTAAATATTTGTTGGCCTAAAACGATTGCTTTAGTAACTTTACCCTTGAGTTATTACTGATGGTTTTTTGTAGCTACGTTTGTATTTAAGTGAGATATGCTTGTGATTTATTACTCCCCCCGTCTCTTTTTATTAATTAACATAGAAAGTGGACCATAATTTGAAACATCTTGAAAATGAAATATGAATTACTCCCTCCTTCTCAAAATTATAGTCCACATTTCCTTTTTGGATTTCTCAAAATAATTGTCCACTTTCATTTTTAAGTAAAAATTAGAGAATATATTATGGGAATATTCTCTTTGAGTGGTTGAGCTTTATAGCGGTCTCATTTTTATTAAACTTTGTGTTTTTTCTCTCATGACAATAATTTTGAAATAGAGGGAGTATAATTTTGAGACCGAGGGACTATTAGTCACCATTAAGATAGTTCAATGGTTGATTTGGTGAAAAGATTGAAAGGTGGGATAGCATGCTAGGTACAATAACCATTACACATGCTTTATTTACCCTTTTCATAACTTTCTTTTGCCAAATATGTAGGGGTGTTCAAAAAATGAAATCGATGAACCGAGTTGATCCGCTCAATCCGAAACCGCAAAAAACTGATAACTAAAGAAATCGAAAACGAGAAAACCCGAAACCGGAAAAACCCGCTTATCACGGTTTGGTTTCGGTTTTTACTTTTAGTTATCCGCGGTTACCCGAACCGAACCGTGTATAATATACATGTAGGTTTCAACAAACCATTCATAAAAATGTATGAGTATTAACAATATTATTGCACTACTTTTATCGTATAAACCATTTTTACTTACCTAATGTGATCATTTACTAACGTCCATAGATTACATATGACTAACGTGATCGTAACCTATAAACGTCCAATAAATAGTATTAATTATTTTGTTACATATGATAATTTGAATGTTTTTTGCGATGGAACAACTTTACTATGACTCTAATCTAGGGATGGCAAAAAAAACCTGAAACCCGACATAATTGGGGCGGGGTGGGGCATGCTAATTGGGTTACAGGGCGGGCTTGGGGATTAAACGGGGATTTTAATCGGGTTTGGGGCGGGGAGTGGGGAATCCTCACCCCGCCCAGCCCCACCCGATTAATATATACATATATACAAATATATCTATACATATATAGTATTTTGTTAGTATTTACATAATCAAAAATATTACTCTAATATTGTTAGTTTCTTTAGATTTATAAGAATGCGTAATTATGATTATAGAAACTCGTTTAGTGTCATATTTTAAGTTTTAATTTTTTTTTGGTATAATTTATCATTATTTACGTATAATATTATCNATATACATATATACAAATATATCTATACATATATAGTATTTTGTTAGTATTTACATAATCAAAAATATTACTCTAATATTGTTAGTTTCTTTAGATTTATAAGAATGCGTAATTATGATTATAGAAACTCGTTTAGTGTCATATTTTAAGTTTTAATTTTTTTTTGGTATAATTTATCATTATTTACGTATAATATTATCATTGAAAATTTAATAAGGCTTGTTTCTAATTGATTATTAATAGTTTCGTTATTGCTAATGGCATAAAAATAACAATAAATGTAAAATGGTGCGGCTTTGGTCGAGAATTGCACCAAAAAATACTCCCCGATAAGATCCCCGATTAATACGGGGCGGGTTTGGGGGACCATCACGCCCCAACGGGGCGCCCCGATTAGATCCCCAATGGGGATCGAGGCGGGTTTGGGAAGAACTTTGGTAATCGGGTTTGGGGATAGGGATGGCCGCCCCGCCCCAAACCCGACCCGTTGCCATCCCTACTCTAATCTCTTTAAGGTTATTTAATTTTACGAAAATGACATACTACAATCTAATTTATGTTATTGTTTGTCCGATTCGATTCAATTAACTTTTTAGAATGGTTAGCCGTGACCCGAACCGCAGGTAACCGCTCATTTTTTGTACCAGCATGTCCGGTTACCCGTCTAGTAATATTCGGTTTCGGATAGTAAAATGAACTACCCGCCCAACAATGGATAGTTAAAATCTCCAACCGAACCGAGCCGAACCGTTCAAGGAACAAATATACAAATATGCAATAACATTTTAATTTTTGTAGGTGAATGCATGTTACTTTTTATTTTTTTTACGGTTTGGTACAAACTTCATTTCCCCAAATCATTCATCTTCCACACCAATCAAAATTCTTGATCATCAATGGATCCACACCACCAACAAACCTTACTCAACGAAGTACTCTACCTTCACTCTCTCTACCACCATGGCCCACCACCTTCCACGTCATCACCACCATCATCACAACAATGGCCGGTCAAACCTCCCGTTGACCATTCTCCGGGGACCCTTTCCGGCTGGCCGGAACAAACCCCATTTCAAAAAAACCTCCATTTAGCAAACCACACCCGTTTCAAAAAACCCAAGTCAAAAAAACCCAAGAAAACCCAAAGACATCACTTTTCCGGCAAAGAATGGCCGGTCAAACCTCCCGTTGACCATTCTCCGGCCACCCTTTCCGGCTGGCCGGAACTTAAGCTAAAACCCAAGTTGCAAACACCCACAAAACAAGAATTGGAAATACGTAACTGGAACCAAACCCAAGTTAAAGCAGTAGAAAAAGTTAAAGAATTTTATAAAAATCTTGAAAACGATGATGACGTCAGCAATGACAGTATGGATGATGATGATGATGACGTCAGCAGTGAGGATGAGTGTGATGATGATAAGGAGGACGGGTTTTATTGGGAGTTGTTTAATGGTGATGAGGAGTTAAAGGAGAAGTATGTGAAGGGTTGTTTTGGTGGTGTTTGCGAGTTTACGTGTTTGGTTTGTGGTGGAGTGAGTGAGAAATATGGGAAGAGGTTTAAGGATTGTGTTGGGTTGGTTCAACACGCGGTTACGGTTAAGAAAACGAAGAGGAGGAGAGGGCATAGGGTGTTTGGGAAAGTTGTGTGTAAGGTGCTTGGGTGGGATATTGATAGGTTGCCTAGTTCGAGTGTTGCCGAGTGTAAAAACAGTGAATTGCAGGTATAGTTTTGTTGTGTTTGTGCTGTTTATTGGTAGTGTGTCGATGTTTGGGGTTTCGTATTAGAACTGCTTATTTGATTATGATGTTTTGGTAAATTCATCAAATTTGGCTATTTGTTGCGTTTTAAGATGTTTGTCGAAAAGCTATTTGTAATTTGGCTATTTTGATGAATTTAGATTTCTGTTTGTTGCTTTGATTTAACAGATAACCAGTTTTAAAGTTTGAAAAGTATTTTGTTGAAGGCAAACTGAATAGGTTTTTATGAGGGTGAAGTAACCAGTTTTCGATAATTACTTCATAAAGGCTTATTCAAGCTGATTGGATCCTTGAATAATTAGGATTGCCAAAGACTTACTAGTATATAACTAGTTATCAAGTACTGTGTTTTGACACAAAAGAAGCAAATCAAAAGACTGTCTCCTGCATTTCATTTTGCTACAATTCATTCTCAAATTCTGATAATCTTAAAAGGCAAAATCAGTTTTAAGATGCAGTCCCAAACACCCCTTATTGTAAATTCTCAGTTTTGGGTTTAAGGTCTAAAGTTGAATGTTTGAGGGGTGTTTGGCATTGCATATGCAGGTTTGCTTTTATGTGTATTGTGTTTTGACATAAAAGCAATTTTGAAGGTGTTTGGTATATGCTTATTTAAGATGCTTATCTAGTGTTTGAAAGGGTAAAATAGGCCTTTTTGAATAATCAGATTGATAGTTTCTCATCTCAAATTCATTTGATTATTTCGAAAAGCAGAACAGGTCTAATAAGCATTACCCAACACATTTCTAAAACTTATTCTATGCAATTTGCAAATGCGATGCCAAACCCTCATTTGATCACAGCATTTTGTAATTTTTATTCAGGGGACTGATAATAATGCTGATAAAGATTTGAACACTGCATCCTCCAGTACGTGTTTAAACCAGATTATGGATAGTGGGAATTCGAACAGGAAAGCTGATGATGTTTCAGAAGTGGTTGATGGCGAATCTATGGTTTGTGAGGTTAGTGATGCTCCTTAAATCATTTTAGACATCGATGCATGCATATATTTATGATTTTGGTTACAATTAGGCTCTTGTGATGATAAATTGCGATCAAGAATCAAACTTCCGGGACAAAAGTTGTTTACTTGTTTAATCTATAGTTCTATACTTTTACATGGCAAATTTTAAGAACTCAGTTTTATTTGTTGCAGGACTTCACAGTAATAACAAATGTAGAAGAAGAAAATAAAACGAAGCAAGTCTTGAACGAAGCAGTGGGGGACTGTCAACAATCTTGTGAGGACTTGGTTATTTTTGTCACAAGTTCTTTGTTCAATTTTCAACTTTATGTGAAATGTATTTCAAATTGTAGTGTATTTTTGCTTAACTTTGGTCTTTGACATTTGGGTGGTTTATATAGTGCAGGAACTTGTCATCAACAATGGTGCTGGAAGCAGCACCAGCAAGAAAGTAGATGATATGGAGTGACCCGTGCAGTTGCAGACTAACTGATTCGAGCCAAGAGTGATAACAGATTATTGTACTTGATTTCTCGTTGTAAGTTGATCAACCTTCTTAAAAATGTGAAAACGAAAAAAATAAAACAGTACAATTTGTTAGAATGATTGGTTGCGGATTAACAAAACAAAACTTGGTGGTGTGATACCACCTGGGCAACACTACGTTATGATGGAGATTGTTTCTGTATACCGAGTGCTAAGTAATGTGTACAAATATGGTTATGGTGAGGGTGAAGGGGTGGTTGTGTCACACTGAAGCTAATGCCAGCCCGTGGATTTAGTCTTACAGCATTAGATGAGTATTGGTTGGGGTGTTTTTTCTTGCGTGTACTGGGTAGTCATTTACTTGTAGAAAATTATTTTGTCTCCTTTACCCATTATAGTAACATGCCACCAAAATTATTTTCGGTACCGTTAAATAGTAAAATAAGTATCATATTTGTAATTTTGTATACTGGTGAATAAGCTGTTAGGTTATACTGTAATAGTGTTTACTCTCTAGTTTTGCCTGCTTCAAATGTTGTCACTTGTGCCAAGTAATAATATATCTCAGATTGTATAGTAAATAAGTTATGGTGTTCTGTTTAATGGAGTGTTTGGGATTGTGTTTGCAAAACAGATTTAAGTGTTATCAAAACCGCATTTTAGCAAGTCTCGCGCTGCAATTTGAATAGTATACTCGTTTTTCTCTCTAGGGAAAATGCGTATAGTCATTTTTTGTTCCCTCTTCTGACCATTTTCCAAACACTATTTTGTTATCATCGGATAATCACTTGCAAAACACAATTCCAAACACCCTATGAAGGCAAAGGAGTACCATGCGGGAAGGGGATGGCGTGTGGGGTGTGGATGGCAGGGAGCAGTGTTGCGGGCAAGGGGTTGGGAACGAACAAAACACACACACACACACACACACTAAAAAAAAAATGTATGTAGGAAGGATTGGGAAATTTCCCTGTTTGGGAAGGAGTTCTGCAGAAAAGGAGGGCTTGTAGTTGTTCCTCGCTCGAGATCTTGTTGGAGCCCCGTCGATTTTTTTTCCCCGGAAGGGTAAGGTACTCCGTGCGCGTGCAGAAGGCGAAAAATGCGCATTGCTCGACGGAAAAATGTATCTCCCAAATTTTCTTTTGACTAAAACGTACATCTATTTGACTCTTTATAACTGGAGAGAAACTTGCTAAATGTAGATCTAACGTTTGCTCAAAATAAGTGAGTCATTTATACATTTGGTTTGCTGATTTCGGCAGAAATTCAGAAATCATCATTATTAGAAATTATTCGCATGAATCATTCTTAGGAGGTTCAAAGTCTAACAAAAGCCGTTCGTGAAAGGATGGTTTTCGCTCGATGATTTGTCAAACTTTTTGAATGAATCAGTCATCTTTATGAGGGATACTTTTTTGATGGACTATCCTTTGAAGGTTCAAAGACTAACAAAAAACGTTCGTGAAAGAGATGTTTTTTGCTCGATAAGTTGTCAAACTTTTTGAATGAATGACCGTTAAGAGTGGTCATGAGTCATGCTAATTGTTTTTGACGCAGACGAGTTCTGTCAACATGAATACTTTAAACGGTTCTTGAGACGCTGTCTTCTTTGGCAAGAGAACAGCCTAAATTAAGCAAGTTGTTACACGTGGGTGAATTGCTTCTTGCCGCGAGTCGCTTTGCATGCATTTTATGTCAGTTACACACTTCTTTTTGATCCTGCTAGTTGCAGCTCAATTTTCATTGTAGCAGTTGGCGGTTGACATAATGTCAGCCTTCTAAATCCTGTAGAGTTAAGAAGCTAACATTGTTTGTATAAGCTTATTTTATAGGGTTAAGAGTTTGTTGGAACTTGATAAGCTCAAGCTTAAGAGCTTACTCTCTTGAGTTTATGAGCTTATAAAGTCCATTTTAGATAGCTTATAAACTTATCAAAATTTCAATAAGCTCATGCATGAGCTTATCAAACAAGCTTAAACAAACATTCCTTAAAATGAACAGTGCCGTATATTTCATGAGTCATATAACTTGAATTTTTTACAATCTAATATCTAAGATATAAATTTTAGTCTGCTAATTTAAGAAAAATAATTTAGATAGCAATGGGAGCATACAAATCCGAAATCAAGGTTTTGATCAATTATTTTCTTGAAATATATTTTTTATTACGAACTGGCTCTTATAAATTTGTACTCCACCATTCAACAACAGGGCAGAAAAATAAGGAAACAAAAGAAACACACATCTTAGCATTGCAAAACATGCACACATGCATGTTTGAAACTTATTACAAACCCGCTGTTATAAGCTTGCAACAGCGGTGTGAAAACATAGGAAACTGAAAATAAACATCATAACACACGACCACATACACCAAGTACTTGATTCAGCTAATTCGCTCCACCACTAGAGCCAGTCATGGCTTTGGTGGTGTTTTGTTGGATGACGAGGCAATGCTAGTATTCAAAAGTTGAGTAACTCCCATGCTTATATCCCTTCTTTTGCTCAACTCATGTAAAGAAAGGTGTAATTTCTTGGCTGCCACTAGAAACTCGACTGATTGCAATGGTGTCAGAATGTCTATAATACCCTTAAGGACGTTTAACCTCAGCTTGTCTGCTTCTACCAGGGCACTATAAATATCATGAACATGAGTGTCCATTGCTCTATCGACAACCTCACTATGGCTCGACTCTCCCATTTGTGTATAGTTGTTTGCTAGCAACACCTGATCCACTGCCTGCTCCTGCATACATCATATCAAGGATTTTCAACCAAGATATGCACCATCATAACAAATATACTTAAGGTGGGTGTCTGTGGCAGACCCATAAATCCGTCAAAGGGTATGCACTTTTTTTCTTAGAAAAACGAAGGGTATACGTTTCGTGTTAAAATCCAAAACTTTTTTTAAAAGGACAAACGTTTACAGTAATGATATCCACGTGCATACCCTAACCACCCCTGTGATTGCTCATTTCAAATGTTTATCTGCTTGTTAATTACTTTTTATAATAAACAGTTTGCAATAAGCAACTCCAAGGCCCAAGCTGCTTATTTAAAACATTTCACTCATAAAGGTATAAATAAGCAGTTTGGATAAGAAATTTCAAGCAGCATGCATCAAACTTTGTTCGGTGTACTAGTTAAATGACTAATATGTAAATTTATGTGGTTTAAGGAAAAAGGGTGTTAGGGATTGATTGCATTATATGGACTTGTTATATGCCTGCAAATTTTCTACACGGGAGTTGAGCTTGTCTTCGTCCTTAGCGGTTTTAGCACGGAGATCATCTATGCTTTTGAGCTGAGAGGTCGAAATATCTCCCAGGTTTCCATGTCTGACTCCGTCAAGAAACTCTGCAAAATGTGCATCCAACTGGGACCCACATAACGCGTACACAAGTCGGATAATCAATGAAGGTTTGCAACCACCAATCCAAAGCAACGAGTTCTCGATAGTGGTCCCCCATGTGGAAAGCAAGAAGGAAGGTCCATCATGTTTTGCTAGTCGGGCTCGAGAAGTGCTGTAGTTTTCATAATGAGTGGTCACTTTTATGGTTATGAGTTGGAGGTAGTCAAGATTGGTTTGGTAGTTAGTGAGTGCTTGGACTAATTCGTCGTGATCGAGCCACTGTTGAGCCATCCAGTTCTGATAGCAGCATTGGAAATGTTGTTGTGTCACTTGTTCAGCCATACTGTATTAATTTTGTTGATGACTTTTCACTCCATCAGCAGACATCGGCTGGCAATGATGAAGAAGTGGATATATATCGAAATGTCCACAAATATCTACTGAACAACATCATCCCATGTAACAGGCATATCCACTTTTAATAATCAGGATTTTTTAACAGCAAACTCACATATTCATGCATCTATTCTATACCATTTTTCTTTGAAGTTAACAAGACTATTTTATTCAAACATGCATAGCAAGAGAAAATTACGTACGAGAGTCCATATAGGTACGTAAGTTATTCGAGAATGCATGGTCTAATACCAATGGGTTTTCAATTGTCGCCAAAGGGTCGCATGATCTTTCTTCACTCTCACTTACTCTACACCCATATATTTATAAAATAACTTGCACACACAAATCATCGCTACTATACACCTTCGTACTTGTACTGCGGATAATCGTCTATAACTTTAAATTAATGCCCCCATCAATCCTAAACACACCATCTTAACTTAATAAGTCTTAGGATTCAACAAGAAAAATCTATTTCATGATTTTACAATTCTAGGGAATTCGTTAATATATGGGCTAATCATTTTAAAAATCATCATACTTGTCACTTTATCTTTTTATGTGTAACTAGGGCTGAGCATGGAAGGTTCAAAACCGAACCGGACCGACAAAACTGACCGAATCAACAAAAACCGAGCCGAGCCGACAGCCCGCCGGTTCGGTTTCGGTTTTGGTTTCATGATTTTCGGTTTCGGGTCGGTTCGGTTCGGCCCAAAACCGACAAAAACACACACAAACACACATGAACCGACCGAACCGACGGACCCGACACAAAACCGAACCGAACCGACCATATTCGGTTCGGTTTCGGTTTAGGTTTTTTATGATTTTATGTTTTCGGTTTTGTCGGTTCGGGTCGGGTCGGGTCGGTTTAAGATCGATACTCAGCCCTGTGTGTAACATATTAAAATTTTTGCTTATCTGTATACTAAACTACTATTTTTGTCTTTATGTGTGTAGTGAAAACGTGTGGTGACCATTTTACCCTGTGAATTTGCGAAAATTGCATCAATCATCCCTATTGGTTAAATTACATAAATAGTCCTTGTGGGTTAGCGAAAATTGCATCACCGTCCCTATATTTTTTATACGTTTTTGTCTGTTTTTATCCTTTTTCGTCCGTTTCTATACGTTTTCGTCTAGTTTTATACGTTTTCGTCCGGTTTTATACGTTTTCGCCCGTTTTGGTTTTTATAGTAAACAACCCGTGTTTTGCGTTTTCAAGCTAAAATTCTCACGATTCTGATCTAAAACATCATTCTGGACAAATTCGTGTTTTACAATTTTCATGATTCGGACCAGAAAGTGGTCAAAATCGTGGTTTAAGTTCGGTTCAGAGACATCCAAAGTCAAGTTTTCTTTTAGAAATCTTAATTTTATCACAACTTATAATCTAAAATCTCTTTTTACATTAATCAAAACGGCCTAAAACGTATAAAAAACGGACGAAAAACGGACATAAACTTATAAAACCGTATAAAAGCGGAGGAAACGTATAAAAAGTGGACGATAATTTGAAAACATATGAAAACGTATAAAAACGGATGAAAACGTATAAAAGCGGATGAAAGCATATAAAAACGGATGAAAACGTATGAATAAAAATAATAAAACATTTAAAGATGGTGGATGCATTTTTCTCAAAACGACAGGGACTATTTATGTAATTTAACCTAGGGACGGTGGATGGAATTTTCGCAAACCCACAAAGATCATTTATATAATTTGGATGAGTAAAATGGTCATCACACGTTTTCACTAAACACATAAAGATAGAAAGGCAAAATATTTATTAATGTACTGAACTTGTCACTTTTGTGACTTCCGTGTAGCGAATAAAAAACTTTTCTTTTATGCGTACTAAACTTTCATTTTTTGGTCTTTTTGATGTACTTTTGGACATTTTTGCCCTTGGATTTTTAAAAAACTAAGGGGCAAAAACGTCCAAAAGTACATCAAAAAGACAAAAAAATGAAAGTTTAGTACCCATAAAAGAAAAGTTTTTTATTCGCTACATGAAAGTCACATTTGTGGCAAGTATGATGCATTAATAAATATTTTGCCCAAGAAATGGTATTGTAGTTTAATACACATATAAGCAAAAAAAATTAATATGTTACACATAAAAAGATAGTGTGGCAAGTATGATGATTTTTAAAGTGATTAGCCCTTAATATATTGAATCAATATTAATTGTTATTCGAATTTTCAAACTAAGAGGATATAGCATGTATAGGACATATGCCGCGGGTGGATATATGCAACTAGCAGATTTTATATGTGACAGACATTGGCTGTGGATGAGAGACTCAATCGTTGAGAATACGATTCAAATAAATTATTACTTGAACTTTCTGGAACTTATCAAATTGGATATGGTTAAATAAATTATCCCTGGAACTTACTAGAACTTGAAGACGAAGATTTTTTCAATCATTATCGGGAATATGATACAATCAATTCAAAGAATTTTTAACGAATTTAACGAAGTCTCGGATACGAATTTTTAACGAAGTGTCGGATACGTGAACTATAAAAAATATTATTAAAATAACAAACTTGGATCAAACTTTCATAAAATGTTTCGATATACAAATTTTGATATGTTGTCATACCAGGAAAAACTAACAAGTGTCATTATTTTTAACCTGACAACATATCAAAATGTACATATTAGAACACTTTATTAAAGTTCTTTGTAGTTTTTTATAGCTCACATGTTAAAAGGAAACTTGAAGAAAATTCGTTGCTACTTTGTGTTCTAAATCCAATAATTTACTATTCGAACTAACTAGAAGTTATCAAGTTGGATATGAACTATTGCTCGTACTTACTAGAAATTATCAACTTCTTATTAGAACTTGAAGATATTTTCCTTATCATTTATTGTTGGGCCCGAATTAATATTTCTCGAAAGTACTAGAACCTATTACCTCGAACTTTCTTCAACATGAAGTTCTTTTCCTTATCGTTTAGAGTTATGTGTTTCACACACCACCTCACATTTTTCAATGCTCTTTGACTTATCACGTTTTTTAATAAGGAAAAATTACATATATACCCACTAAAACTCAAAAACTTGCATATTTCTTCAAAATATAAGTTTTCAATGCATGATGTACAATGCAAATTAAGCATGTTTTGGGTATATATGCAAATATGAAAGTTTTAGTGGGTATATATGCAATTGCCCCTTTTAATAACCTGCCATTCTCTTTCTTTTAACTTTGTTTTGTTTCTTTTTGTTTTTGTTTTTTTATGCAAAAAGAACATTTCATTGACAACACCATTTACAGAGAGATCTCATATTTGAATATCACCGGAGCCATATTTGAACAACCAAACGGACCATCACCGGAGCCATATTTGAACAACAAAATACAACCACCAGCTTTGCCACTCAACACCAACCAAAACCCCACTAAGCAAACCACCAAAGGCACTGTCACGCGCTGACACGCGCGAACGACAACTGCCGGAACTCAATTTCGTATTTCATTTTCCGGTGATATTGACAACGTTTGGAACACCCCTTGCTGTGAGTGGATGCTCCTCCCATATTTCCGAGGCCGATCTAAGTTGCGGATTCATCAAACACAAACGGCCCGAATCTTGTTCATCTTCCGCCGCTGTTCATCGTCGGAAACGTCGCAAACCCAAACGGCCCGACTCATGTTTCGTAAAAAAAACCATAACAAGATCTGTTGCTAGCGATTTGAATTGGCGTTTTGCAAGAGTTTTGGTTTTTTCCGGTGTTAGTTTTTTTGTTTTTTTAGAAAGAGAGTGAGATTTGAGAATATGTGAGAGATGATATGATTGTGTGTGAGAGAGAAAATATATTCCGTATATATTTATTGGGTCTAATGATTGAGTGGTGTTAGATGGTGTGGATTTACTAACCGGGTGGTGTATAAACACACCGAGCCATCGTTTATTGTTGGGAATATGACCCATTTATATTACTATATATATAATTTGTCATCAAGAACGACGTCGTTCATCATCGTGGGTTTCCCGGAAACTTTTTTGGCCTGCTAAGGCCCGCTTCATTGTCTTGCCCAATCCAAAAATAAAAATAAATAAATAAATTATACATACTCAGCATCTCTGGAACTCTCCAGACATATCAAACCGCCTTTCCCAATCCAACATGTTCTAAATCACCGGTTCTTCAAACACACAAAAGAGATGGATAACACCGATGAAGATGAGGTTTATATTTTTTTCCCGGTTTAATTTAATTAGATTTTCATTTTTCTTTTTACGATTTTTAGTCTTCTTCTTTGATGGCATACAGGCAGTTAAACACAAACACTTTCTTTTGTGCTTTGGGTTCTTGGTGGCGTCGCAAGATGGTTGCCTATTTTGGGCGTTTTTGGTCCCGGCATATTGTTTTTATGCTTGATCCGTGTTTGATTAAAGGTAAGATTTTCCGTTTGATATAAACATAAATGTTGATTATTTTGTGATCATGTTGGTTATGTTATGAGGAAAACTAGGGATTAAGTATGCTACAACATGCGATCAGCAAAGGAATACATTAGGGATCAAGGAAAAGTAGGGATTAAGGTTTTTATTCTATTAACTATATGTATTATGACTCCGCTTACACGACGCTATGTTATAGACTTAGGAAATTGTTGTGTCCAAGTTTGTTAATCATTGATATTTTTGTTAAACTAATGATATAATAGATTATATTTGTATTAATAAAATATATTTCTTTCAGATATAGGATATGTTACGTTGTAAAAAAAATGAGAAGAATGGAAGGACATAGCAAATGTGTTGGTTCCTTAGCTTCAAGTTCATCAGTGTTATATTGACAAAGCCGTATGTGGACTTACAACATTCGTGAAAGCCCATTTGGTCAACTTTTTTGCACTCGATCCCGCTTACACAAACTTCCTCACAAATTAGTAAGTCTGTTGTGAAGCTTGCAGCGGTAACACTTTTTAGCTTACATTAATTTTTGCCTAAAATGATCTTAAGGCTGCTTTTTTAGAACATGTTGTGCATTGCCCAATGTTAGAAGTCAGGTGTAACTAAGTTTCAAACTGTGACATTCTTTCTTTTTAACCACAAACTTTTAATATTCTTTGAATCTGATCCAAATTTATACAGGTTGGGATTGTGGTTTTTTAAAAGGCATGTACAAAGAAATTACAGTTAATATTCTACAAAGAAATTAAAATTACTTCAAAAGCCGTCCATGCCAATAGCGGATTCAATCATCCTATGAATCAAGGTTCGCGTGCTTATTTGTGTTTATGTTTTTTAATTGTTGCATATAATATGTAAGTCATTGTTTAAATTATACTAAAGTGACTACTTGCTGTTGTGGCAGATGTTGTTGGTACTCTAATGATTATTTGATTTTTTGTTGTTTCCGATGTCTTCGATTCATTTCAAGTGTGATCACACACTTTCATTTGGGAAAGGAATAAGGTTGTTGAGCTACAGAAAGGTTGAATTTAGGCTCTCGGACCATAGGCCCGGAAATGCAACAAAGATTGAGCATGATGATATGATTAGAGACATGGGGTTAGAACATGGAATTAATGACTTAAGATTCACAGAGGTTAGTCATCTATAATCTCAATCGTAAAAANCCTGTTTTTTCCAGCAGATAGTGCGGGATCTTAATAATTATCAATATTTACAAATCGTTATCACAATTGCATGTATTTTTTTCCTGTGGCAGGATAAATATTGGTAAACGCATATGTACTTGAGGTCAAATGTGCTACTGAATTGAATTGGCTCAAACTTTTTGGACGCGCGAGCAGGTTGCAATTAAGTTCCGTTCGGTGTTGAAACCATTACGGCGAATGGGTGTGCTTCAGGTAGTCACTCTAAGCTATACCTGAAATTAGTTTATCTTCCACATAAAACCAATGTTGGTTATTGCCTGCTCATTACTAAGCAAAATGGGTTGACTCAGGGCACACACCAGCAAGAAATCAGAGTGGAAAAAGCGATCCGGTTTCATGAGAACGGTCGTTCACACCCTGTCGTTCCAGTGGTACTTTCATCTTTTCGTTTTTCCCCTAATTTAAGATCTAATAGTTTTTTTTTTACTGATGTGAGTTCAGTATCTTCCAAAATTTTAAATGACAGATATAACATGGGTCATACAACATATTAGGCTAATTACAGATATAGCATTTAAATGACAGATAAAGCAGCCGTATGCAGAGACATGATTTTATTTGGTGCATAGTATATTCATGAGTTGCTAACTTAGTAACCAAGTTAATATTGATTCTTTTGTTCATTAACATGTATGGGTAGTCAAACCAGGAGGAGTTCATGTATTTGGGTATAAAATGTGGCGGTTACTGTTGATTTGGACGATACACATATGGAAGGTGTCAGTCAGACAGGATTTGTAGTTGGTGAGCATCTGAGAATTGCATTAACTAATCATAACATTGTTACTTTTAGGAGAAAGGGGTTTTGGATCAGTTTGAGAATAAAGAGATCAAATCAGGTATGCTATTTTTTATTCAATGATTGTGGTTGGTTTCTGTATTTCTGTTACTGACTTTGGATGTTTGAATATGATTTTTAGGTATTCGTATGATGTGGTTGCTATAATGGAATCATTGTGATCGTCATCTTCATCTTCGAGTTTGCTTAAGGTATTTTTAATCAAACAACTGATGTTTCAAGTTATTGCATTTTGTTGGTGCAAAAGCATATGCGAACACCAATGCATATGCAAACCATGTACATGAAATTGATTTTGGGATACACTTTTTGTACTTTATTATATATTCAGTGTTTATTTAAGACCATTGTAAGCATTTGATTTTATTATGCGACTCTTTGACCCATTAAACTGGTCCACCTAATCCTTTTTGACCTGTTTGCTCTATTCGTATGCCATACAGGTTTGGAAGAAGAAGTTGTGATTAACTACGTACGTAAACTTATTGGAGCCACATATCCACAAAAATCAGAATCCGAAACTATCAGATGTAATTTGGCTTTCAAACGAGTATATGGTTTCCTATGTATTATTTATATAAAAAAATCAGATAACCTCATAGTTCATATTAGTTAGAAACAATGAACCAATCCACGATCTTCTTCAGATTGTTCATATTTATGTTGTCAAACTTGCTAGAATTTTGTAAATGTATTGCAGGAACTAAGTATACATGCTCAGATATGAGTTAGTATCAAACTGTAATGTTAGTATGTACCTGCTAGAATTGGATTTGTAATTCATGTTACTTAAGATTTATTTCATTTCTGTTTTTGTTATACACAGTTGATTTGGGATTTGGTTACATGTACAAGTAAAATTGTGTGTCTAATCAATTTTATGGTCTGAAACCACCCAAATTATTAATGGGGAGTTGGAAACTGATGTTACATTATAAATTTCTAACAACGGGTTCATTCATTAATAGAAAAATCGCATTGAGCAAAACGAAACCAACTTTCTACTTAGAAAAATATCGTGCAATGGCCAACGGCATAAAACAACGCCCCGCCGCAACGCGGCGGGCCGTCGCCAATCTAGTTATTTAAACTTACTAGAACTTATCAAATTAAATATGGTTCAAATAAATTATAGCTTGAATTTAATAACTTATACATATAAATGTTCGCTAAGAGTAAATTAGTCGTTCACAATAATGTGTTTTCGACTTTTTTATTAAAAAAAGAAAGTGATAAAAAAGAAAAGAAAAGTAAATGAAGTGAATAGTAAAAAATGATTTTATTATTGAGTTGAAAAATAAAAAGAAGAAAAGAAAGAAAAGATTAGTAAGACTTTGTTTTATTGAGCTGAAAAATAAAAATTGCAAATGAAAATAGTGGGTCAATTATACTTCCACTTTTTCTCAATTTTTGGATAAAAGTTTTAGCCACATTTTTTATTCAAAATTTCTTCATTTTAATTCTTTTCTTATCTTAAAAAAACTGGACACTTTCTTTTTATTCTTTTTTCATTTCTTCCTAAAATTAAACCCGAGAACATAGTGTAAGAGTATATCGTGAAATTCATTCTTTTGTTTTTCGAATTTGGCTGAAATTTAGAAACTAGACGCATTAGAAATTACGCGCATGGATATTTTTTAAGACGCTAAGGGTGCATTTGTTTTATGGTTTTTGAGTAGGTTTAGGATTTAATAATAGAAAACATTTGTTTGGTTAACTTTTGGGCATTAGGATTTGGGATTTTAATAATAAATATGAGCGTTTTGAAAAAGAGAAATGCTATAACCACTCACAAAATTCGCTCAAAAAATTCACTCGCTGATGTGTCAGCTGGTGATTGGTTTAATAGGAGAGAAAAGAGAGAAACTGACAGAAAATGCACAAATAACCCGCTCACACGTCAGCGGTTTTTTTTTTTTTTTTTTTTTTTTTTTTTTTTTTTTTTTTTTTTTTTTTTTTTTTTTTTTTTTTTTTTTTTTTTTTTTTTGATTTTTTTTTTTTTT
>LBNU01006987.1:30177-79156 GCA_014162995.1 Artemisia annua
CAATTTATTAAATAAATATATTTTCTCTCTTTTAAAGGAAAAAGGAAGATGGTCTAGGAGCAGTTTATGATGTTAGTTTAGGTGTTGTGTCTTTAGCTTTTGTGGTAGTTGAAAAAACCTTGCTAGTATTTTATGTATGGATAGTACAATTGATCTTTTGTGGTATTTAGTAGTTTATGCATGGGTTTTATATAACAATTACAGTAATTTTTTATAACCACTCCCGTTAGTAATACAAGATGCATATATGTATGGGCCTTTCATATTTCATTATATATCAAATGTATTCATGCTTCAGCATATATTTCATGTCTTATATATTTTGGTTTTGCATATGTTCATGGTTCATGATTCCGCATATGTTCATTGTTCATGATTTTGCATATGTTTGATGGTTAGGGCTCTATACATGTTTCATGGTTCATGGTTCATGCTTATGTTTCATGGTTTTGCATATAGTTCTGCATATGCTCATATGTTCATGGTTCTGCATATGGGTTAATAAAGGTGGAAGAAGCCATTTAAGGGTTTAGATTAGGGGAAATAAATTGTTAAGTGTTTATGAATGGGTGGAAGTCAATTGGGTTAACAAATGGGGGAAGGTCCAATTGAAACGGGTGTAACACAAAAAAAATAGAACTTGGAAATTACACATGAATAACAAATCGAAATACGTGAAAAAAAAATATGTGGAAATTCAGCCGATCATATTTGTAATTTTACCCAGTTATAACTAGGGGTGTTATCGGGTCGGGTTATCGGGTCATGTCGGGTCGGGTTGAGGTTGGTTTTGATTTTTAAAAACTCACCCTCAACCCGATCCGATAAGGAATCGGGTTATCAGTTTTGGGTGATATTCGGGCCGGGTTATGTCGGGGTGATTCGAGTTATCGGGTGCAAAGTAGTAAACATTACCATTTACCAATAGCTAGCACTAAACATCACCATTTACCAAAGTGCGAATGACTACTAGTTTTTATTTGATTATTTCTCAATTTACCAACAATTAGCACTAACTTATTTTCATTTAAGCCTATACATGCCATTTCTTTCTTTGACAATTCATCACAAAATATTATATATACTATTCCTGGAACAATATTGTATAGTACCTCCAAAATAACGGCCATGTACCAAAGGCAAACCAAACACTAGCTATACAACTATATATTAGAAACTTCATAAGAACCAGAAGCATAGACGGAACTTGAACATTTTTTTTGGGGGGCCGAATTTATTTTGGGGGAGCCGAATCGGAGATTTGTTTGTAACCTCAACTAAATTACCCCTAAAACCTATAATATTTACACTAGGTGCCGCAAATTTTGGGGGGCCGGGACCCTCCCTTGCCCCTACATAATTCTGTCCATGCGCTTCTGAAAATATTGTGAAAATATAGTTAAGTAATGTATCAACCATAATACTTAAACCATCAGTGATATAGACGACTATATATATATCTGTGTCTAGCACACATCAATATAGTCTAGCACTAGGGGTGGAAACGAGCCGAGCCGCTTGTAAAAAGCTCGGGATTGGATTGGTAAAAAGCTCGAACAAGCCGAGCCTTAACGAGCTCGCGCCTAAGTTTGGGCTCATTTGATAATCAAGTTCGAGCCAGAGCTCTATACAAAAAGCTCGAGTAGGCTCGCAAGCCTAAATGAGCCCTAGAAATGTATACGTATAAACGAGCTTAAAAGTAGTAAACGAGCTCGAGCTTTATGTAATTAATGAGCCGAGCTCCATTTGAACTTTGTTTTCTTTAAATGATCATATAAATTAGTCGAGCCCGAGCCGAGCTCGAGCTTTTGAAAATTTCCACGAGCCGAGCTCGAGATCCAAATATGAGGCTCGAAACGAGCTCGAGCCCGAGCTCGAGCTTTATATATATAAACGAGCCGAGCTCGAGCTCGGCTCGGCTCGTTTTCACCCCTATCTAGCACACATCATTACAACAGCTAACTTGACAGTACTTAAAAAATATCAGGTTATCGGCTTCAGGTCAAAACAACCCGACAAGATTTTTTAACCCGACCCGATAAGCCTTATCGGGTTTGGGTCGGGTTGGGTCAACCCGACCCTACTGACACCCCTAGTTATAACAAGTTTCGTTACCTAAATAGTATATTTCTAATTGGTGGACTTAACCCTAAACTCTTTATAATCATGTTTACTCTTTGATACACTCTTTATGATTATGTTAATTTAATAATCTTGTAGACCGTACGCGCTTGCATCTTAGGGCCCGTTTGGTTCGTTGATGGGTTTGGTATTAGATTTGGATTTGAATTTGGTTTGATAAAAGAGTAGAAAGGGAATATTGATGGGAATTTAAAATTTTGGTTGTTTTGTGGGTTTGGGATTAGAGTTAACTTTAAAAAGTTAGTTTTTGTTATAATTTAGAAAGGGAGATGAAAAAAAATATGTGTGACATAAAGAGAAAATACAAAGTTGGACCAACATTTTTGTTAAACCTGCCTATGAGGTAAGGATTTCTCTCTCCTTCTCAACAAATAAAAATGATATTGAGTCCAAACATTTATGTCGAAACTTGGATAAGACTATGTTTATCAATAATCAATCATAACACAATCTCTTATTAACATATTATTTTCTATTTCATTCACCTGCACAACCAATACATAAAACCAATCTATAATTTTTTACCATTTATCAACAACCCAACCCAACCAATCTATTCTTTTATAGAATAATAAATATTAAAAAGAAAAAAGAAAAGGAAAACAAATAGCCAATCACTTGATGCCATGTGGCAGATTGGAGGTTGTGACTTTGGGTCATCCTACGAATCGATTGGATGGTATGGTTGTATGATTTTATTAAAAAAATAATATTTGTGTACTGTATACAAAGGAAATTGGGTTGGCAACATATGAATAAACATAGTCTAACAAACGCACCCTGTCGAACATTTCAATTTGTCTGCTAAGCTACAGGGGATCAATTGTTGTTTTTTTTTGAAGAAATAAGATATATATTCCCTTTTTTTTTTTTTTTTTTTTGAACTTTGGATTTATATATAAAAATTCCTTTTTGGCGTTTTCTCCCACTTGTGGTCGGTATATTAAAAGTTGCTACATATATAATAGAGCATGCGCACCCATATGAATTTGATCAAATAATATTACACCCTTGCCAAATTAAACATGGCTGAACAAGTGACACACCAACATTTCCAAAGTTGCTATCAGAACTGGGTGGCTCAACAGAGGCTCGATCATGATGAATTGCTACAAGCACTCACTAACTGCCCAGTCGATATCGACTACCTCCAACTCATAACAAAAAAAATCATCACTCACTATGAAAACTACAATGCTTCTCGTGCCCAGCTAGCAAAACATGACGGACCTTCTTTCTTGTTTCCGACATGGGGGACCACAACTGAGAACTCATTGCTTTGGATTGGTGGTTGCAAACCTTCGTTAATTATCCGGCTTGTGTACACCTTATGTGGGTCCCAGTTAGATGCACATTTTGCAGAGTTTCTTGATGGAGTCGGATACGGAAACCTCGGAGAAATTTCGACCTCTCAGCTCAAAAGTATAGACGATCTCTATGCCAAAACCATTAAGGACGAAGACAAGCTCAACTCCCATGTAGCAAGCTTACAGGCATATAATACGAGTCCATTATGCAATCCTTAACACCCTTTTTTATGTAGACGACATAAATTTATATATTAGTAAAGAGAAATGATTTAGCCTCCAAAAAGTGTTCCTTTAACTTCTTTCTAATATATGCCACGTGCTTTTTCTTGATTGTACTGTCGCATAGCGGGTCATTTTTTCCAAATAAATAAAAAGTAACCACATGTTTTAAGAAGATAATTAGAAATGTATTTTAGGAGGCTATAACATCACTCGTTAGTAAATCAAATTAGTACACAGTTTTGATGCATGATATTTAAAATTTCGTATCCAAACTGCTTATTTGTATATTTATGCGTGAAATGTTTTAAATAAGCAGCTTGGCCCTTGGAGTTGCTTATTGCATTTCAAAAAGTAACAAGCAGATAAACATTTGTAATAAGCAATCCCAGCACGTATCCCTATAAGTATATTTGTTACGATGGCACATATATATCTTGGTTGAAAATCCTTGATATGATGTATGCAGGAGCGGGCGGTGGATCAGCTGTTGCTAGCAAGCGACTATAAACAAGTGAGAGAGTCGAGCCATGATCTTTATAGTGTCCTATTAGAAGCGGACAAGCTGAGGTTGAATGTCCTCAAGGGTGTCATGGACATTCTGACACCATTGCAATCTGTCGAATTTCTAATGGGAGCCAAGAAACTACACCTTTCTTTACACGAGTGGGGCAAAAGAAGGGATATAAGCATGGGAATTACTCAGGTTTTTAAAACTGACATTCCATCGTCATCTAATGGCACACCACCGAAACCATGAATGGCTATGTTCACAACACCACAAGAACCGCTCGCATGAACCGACCAAATTGATTTTGTCATCTGGCGAGTTCGTTTTACTTTGCTAGTTAGAGATCAAGTTATATTATGAATAAGTTTATGGTGCTTGTGGCTGTAGCATTACATGTTTATGGTTTTTTATGTTTATGCACCGTTGTTTAAAGCTTGCAACAACGGTCTATAATAAGTTGTAACACATGCATGTGGGCGTGTGGTAAAATGTCAATTTCTTTGGTTTCCTATGTTTTTCGCAGCTGATGAATGCTCGATCGAGTGCAACTTCATAATGGCAGGTGTTTGATTTTTTTTTCTAGACTAGCTAGCACCTGCAATTTATAAATTTATAAGTGTTAGTCTTGGAATCACGTACGAAATAAAGTCTAGAAACCTCAGAAGCACGTTGGTCTTAGTTAAATTTATAAGTGTTAGTCTTGGAATCACGTACGAAATAAAGTCTAGAAACCTCAGAAGCACGTTGGTCTTAGTTAAATGTGTGCCGTTTACGTGAAGCTTGGGCGGATATACTATCTGAATAAACACAAGAAGTATGCCGGTTATGTTAATATGTGTGGTGGTCTTCATTTCAATTACGACACTTTGGCGCTAAGAAAATGCAAGAAGTATGCCGGTTTTACCTGAAAGTGCTGCGTACTTTAGAAGCTGATCAGTCTCCAGCTTATTTATCCCACCCCATCTCTCTTTATTTGGAACCAATCACAAAAACCGGTCAACTAAACATATTCTCTACGAAAAAAACACAATCAATCTTAGTCAATTACATCAATTGGAGCAGGGATTTTGGTACTTGATTTTAGGGAATTTATAAATTTGGGTTGTGGTATATTTGGTGCTAGTGACAGTGGCGTATCCCATATCAAAAGTTGTATGTCTTCTGTTTCATTTCATATTGCTACTGAAATTATATATGTCATGGCCATGCTAGGTTAAACTCTTTATGATTGCTTGAATATGTTAATATAATAAAGTGGTTGATGTTGCTATGATCTCATATGATTTCTTGTTTATGCTAAGAACCTGTTGTGTTTGAAACTTGTTATAATTGTTTATGACTTCTGATTATATGTGCTAATTGGGATAAGTCGAAAGAATCATTTAGTGCCTTATGATTATCGAACCTTGTCTATGAGCCTTGATCAATTAGTTGGAGGAATCCGCTTTTGTTAAGACAGGACTTGGCTTATAACATGGCTCTACTATAAGGGCTAAATGTGCCAAAGTAGAAAATTAGTGGTAAAGACAATTCTACCCCTTAAGTTTATCATAAAAATTATCTCCCTCCTACAATTTCCATACCATGAAGAAAGCCTCTAATCCTGACCAATCATAAGCAATAAATTATTTGTAGAAATCATATTCCCGACATTAAAGTTAATAACTTGATGCCGAAATCTTCAGTCTCTTATCAATCACCAAAGGGCACAAATAAAATATTGCAATCTTTTTTTTTGAACGAATATTGCAATCTGATTATCTGCATACATCCCCCTTACTCCTTATGCTTGACTAACCAATCTGTAGCTTTCGACTCTTTCTCACACTTACTACTATATTGGTAAACATTTCTATTCAGGTAAAACATTTCTATTTTGGTAAACCTTTCTACTCTGGTATATATTCCGGCATTTTCTCCCACTTGTGGTCGATATATTAATCCACTTCTTCAGCATAGGCTATTTAAAAGTTGCTACATATATAATAATGTGCACCCATATGAATTTGATCAAATAATGTTACATGCATCCTTGCCAAACATGGCTGAATAAGTGACACACCAACATTTCCAATGCTGCTATCAGAACTGGGTAGCTCAACAGTGGCTCGATCACGATGAATTAGTCCAAGCTCACTAACTGCCCAGTCGATATCGACTACCTCCAACTCATAACAAAAAAACTCATCCCTCACTATGAAAACTACATTGCTTCTCGCGCCCAGCTAGCAAAACATGACGGAACTTCTTTCTTGTTTCCCACATGGGGGACCACAACTGAGAACTCATTGCTTTGGATTGGTGGTTACAAACCTTTGTTAATTATCCGGCTTGTGTACGCGTTATGTGGGTCCCAGTTAGATGCACATTTTGCACAGTTTCTTGATGGAGTCAGGCACGGACACCTCAGAGAAATTTCGACGTCTCAGCTCAAAAGTATAGACGATCTGTATGCCAAAACCGTTAAGGACGAAGACAAGCTCAACTCCCATGTAGCAAGCTTACAGGCATACAATACGAGTCCATTAACACCCTTTTTCTGTAAACGACATAAATTTATATTAGTAAATGGAAATGATTCACCCTCCTGAAAGTGTTCCTTAACTTCTTCCTAATATATGCCATGTGCTTTTTCTTGATTGTACTGTCACATAGCAGGTCATTTTTTCCAAATAAAGATTTGGCCGTACAATAGCAACATACTTTCATAAATGTTCCAATCTAGTACGCTTACTTTTTTTTGTCCCACTTAATGTAACGAACTTTCAACTTTTGTACCAATCTACCCCATGAAACTTGTTTTACCGGCTAACCTTTAAAAATACTACTTTTATATAAAGATTTCATCTTTTTGTGTCAATTATTGAGTTCTAATTCTAATTATGAAAACTCGGTTTCTTTTTTGTTGGGCAGCGGCCATGGAAGCTTTTGTGATGGGTCCTGTTCAAGTACTTAAACTCTACGGCATCCCCTACTGGGTTAGTTAATCTACTCGAAGCCATTTTATTGAAACAGTATCTATATTGGATTTTTATGTTATTTTCTGTATTTTTCATTTCCTAAAATTTTCATTTGAATTCAGTGTTTCGTCATGTGGCTCGACCTTGTAACTTATTTGCATCATCATGGCCATGAAGACAAACTCCCATGGTACCATGGCAACGTTTGAAACTGACCCTGACTTTTAATCAAAAATTCGTTGAAAAAGAAGAAATCTTAGTTGTTCTGGGTCAACATAACTGCTTGTCTGATATTGTTTTCAATGGGAACAACAGGAATGGAGTTACTTAAGAGGAGGACTAACGACTTTTGATCGCGACTATGGATGGATCAACAACATTCATCATGACATAGGAACCCATGTTATACATCATCTTTTCCCTCAAATTCCACACTATAACTTAATAGAGGCGGTAAGTATTCTTCATTATAATATTTTCACTAAGCATGATTTTTTTTATACCCAAAATTATGTAAGATATTCTAACCAGACACTAATGATTCCAACTTTCTGATGATGTAGACTGAAGCCGCTAAGCCAGTGCTCGGGAAATATTACAGGGAGCCAAAATTATACCCAAAATTGTTGATGTCTTTTGTTTATTTGCTGCAAATTGGTTAGACAGTAATGGGTAAAAACAGAATAAGTCAAAAGGTAAAAGTCAAATGGGTTGAGATCTAAATGTGTTATTTGATGGATTAGAACATTTGATTGATATAATGAAATTAGGGTTAGGGTTTGAAAGAATTGGGGGAAAATATGAGCGGGGTAATTGTGGGGTGTGNTTAAGAGGAGGACTAACGACTTTTGATCGCGACTATGGATGGATCAACAACATTCATCATGACATAGGAACCCATGTTATACATCATCTTTTCCCTCAAATTCCACACTATAACTTAATAGAGGCGGTAAGTATTCTTCATTATAATATTTTCACTAAGCATGATTTTTTTTATACCCAAAATTATGTAAGATATTCTAACCAGACACTAATGATTCCAACTTTCTGATGATGTAGACTGAAGCCGCTAAGCCAGTGCTCGGGAAATATTACAGGGAGCCAAAATTATACCCAAAATTGTTGATGTCTTTTGTTTATTTGCTGCAAATTGGTTAGACAGTAATGGGTAAAAACAGAATAAGTCAAAAGGTAAAAGTCAAATGGGTTGAGATCTAAATGTGTTATTTGATGGATTAGAACATTTGATTGATATAATGAAATTAGGGTTAGGGTTTGAAAGAATTGGGGGAAAATATGAGCGGGGTAATTGTGGGGTGTGTTATAAGTTTATTTTAATTAAAAATAAATGCCACATATAGCACTAGCCGGTTTTCAAACTTTTTACCCGGTTGCCAATCACCTTATGGGTAGATTGGTACAAAAGTTGAAAGTTCGTTACATTAAGTGGGACAAAAAAAAGTACGCGTACTAGATTGGAACATTTGAGAAAGTATGTTGCTATTGTACGGCCAAATCCCTTCCAAATAAATAAAAAGTAGCCACATGTTTTTAAGAAGATAATTAGGAATGTATTTTAGGAGGCTGTAATAACATCAATCATTGGTAAATCAAATTAGTACACAGTTTTGATGCATGATATTTAAAATTTCTTATCCAAACTGCTTATTTGTATATTTATGCGTGAAATGTTTTAGATAAGCAGCTTGGCCCTTGGAGTTGCTTATTGCATTTCAAAAAGTAACAAACAGATAAACATTTATAATAAGCAATTCCAGCACGTATCCCTATAAGTATATTTGTTACGATGGCACATATATATATCTTGGTTGAAAATCCTTGATATGATGTATGCAGGAGCGGGCAGTGGATCAGCTGTTGCTAGCAAACGACTATAAACAAGTGAGAGTGTCGAGCCATGATCTTTATAGTGTCCTATTAGAAGCGGACAAGCTGAGGTTGAATGTCCTCAAGGGTATCATCGACATTCTGACACCATTGCAATCTGTCGAATTTCTAGTGTATCAAACGGAAGTGAAAATTAGGAAAGAAATGATATATTTGCATTAATTGTGAAATGAGGAGTGTTAATCTCCTTTTATACAAAGATTAGAAGAGGGAAAAACAGTTAACAAATATTTACAATATCTACCCTCTACTTTATACAAGTTGCTACTTGATGTGATAAACTCTATAGCCCCCCTTCAAGTTGGAAGATCTGTAAAGCCCAACTTGGAACTAAGATATGAATGCTGCTCTTGTCCCAAAGCTTTGGTCATAATATCTGCAAGTTGCATATGTGTAGGTATATAAGCAGTCTGAAGAAAACCTTCTTGGACTTNTATATTGTGACTTGACCGTTAGACCATAAAGATCCACGTTTGAGGCCAACAATTGGTATCAGAGCGGTTTGGATTAAACTAACCATATCATCATATACCAAATTTTTTTCTTTTGAATCGAATAATAACAAACCCAGGTCTCGGTAATTTTTGCAAACATAACGAACACAACAACAACAATAGTTGCGTTTCAATCTAGGGATAACAACATCTAATTGTCGCCTCGTAATTATTAAAATTACCGGCATCAAATTAGAAGGCACCCCTTATTTCTTTTGGAAAAATTAGTCATATTCATACCGAAATCATAAGACCCAATTTAATTTTTTATCAAAAACATCAATTCGACCCAAATAAAAACCCATACGGTTTGTCATCAAAAAAAAGGGGCAATTAAAATTCAGAATCAATACAAGGAACAAACACACCTGTTTCTTGAAGAATCGAACCAGCACCCTTATTTTTTTGAATCACCACTTGATTCAAAGATATATACACGGCAGAGGAATCCCAAGAGGATCAACCAGTGTTCAAAGAAGAACCCAAACCGTGAAGAGATTGGTTAACCAAAGCCAAAATCAATCGGCGGTCAACCATCAGAAGAAACCAACAAGCAATTTTCAAGTCTCATCAACAAGAGACGTTTTTATCTCTCACAAAGAGATACACAGAACAAGAGAGGCGCAAATAAGCGTTAGGGCACAAGTGAACCAACAACTAAATAAGGGCTACGGGTTATTAACCCCCCCCCGTTCCAATATTNTCGCCTCGTAATAAAAAGTTATTAAATTGTACCGAGGCATCAAAGTAGAATAGGCATCCCTATTTCTTTTGAAAAATTAGTCATATTCATTTCGGATAATACATAAACTCATCAATTATAAATTTTTTTGTCAAAGAACATCAATTTCGATCGGATACAAAACCCACTACGAGCATTGTCCATAACAAAAAGGGCAATCAACAATTTCAAGAAGCCAATACGATAGGAACAACCATGTTTCTTGAGAATCGAACCATAGCAGCGCCTTATTTTTTCTTGAATACCACTGGATTCAATGAAGTATAAATAGTTGTCAACGGCAGAGGATCCAAGGAGGATTCAAGCCAGTGTGAATACGAAATAGAAGAACCCAAAACCCCATGGTTGGAGGAGAGATTTGGTATGACCAATGCCAAACAGTACAATCGGATCGGCATTTCATCCATTCAGAAGAAATCGCAACAAGCAATTTTAAGTCTCATCAACAAAGAGAAACATTTGGTTTATCTCTCACCAACAGACCGAGACAACAGAAAAAGAGCAGACAAATAAATGCGTTAGGGTCACAAGATGAACTTCTTAAACCAAGCAAAATAAATAGGGCTTCGGGATTAAATTAAACCCCCCAGACCCCCCCAGTTCCAATATTACGAACAAACCACCCATCTATTAGTATTACTGTTTGAAATAAGTATAATAAATCTACGTGATTTTATTAACCTATATAGTATGTATCAAGTTTTATATATGTAAGACTAAGTATAAAGTTTGTTTATTCACCAACCTGATTAAGATATCTTATCAGAAAATTTAGAAAATATAAGTAGGCACACCTAGTGAATTACCCATGCTCTAGTTATAGTATTTATGTGATAAGCTTTTTAGAGGATAGATTAACCTTGAGTTTATTTCATTTTTATTTTAATAATTCTCGAGGATATTTTTTATATTATGTAAGATAATCCTAGTAGAGTTTGATACCATTAAAACACATAACATTAAAAGCGCGCTAGAAAACTTTTTATAACACACTTAAAGTGTTAATATTTTTAGGAGATTACTTAGGCATTTTAATTTTTTTAAAAAATGACAAAAGACGTGAGAATATTGGAAAAGCGAACTAGTGTAACCAAACAAGTCTCAATTATCAATGCCGATTATTGAAACCACACGAATTATCACTATGGGCAATTCGATGCATATTATATTTAGTAATAGAGACCATGATGCTATGGGAAACAATTGCCACTGAAAACGACTCAATCTGATAAGAAAAACAGAAAACTGCTATAGGCATACCCGTTGTACGGGAATCCTTACCGAAGAACAATTAGTTCAAAGACGAAAGGCACAAAACCCGAATAGCAATATGGGAGCTTTAAAAACTAACCATTTAGGGCGAAGAGAGAGTTCAACAAGCCAGACTCTCAAACACCAGATCTATGACATGGAGTTGTTAACTATGAAGGAAGATGAAACCATCGACATCCTTTACAGGAAAACTAACAGCTCTTGTAAACAAAGCCGTCTCAGTCCTCAGGGACACACAATAATAAGATTACATAACTTAGTCCAGTAAAGTTAACTAATGCTGTTACCGACGCAACAGGCCTAGCTGCAGAATAGTGGCATCATAGACATAATTCTGACTCTAAACACAATATCGACCATTATTGAAGAAGCCGTGAAGGAAGATTAAAACCTATGAAGAAACGAGTTTAATTAAAAGGAAAACAAAGAAACTAATCTAAGCGAAATCCTAGAACTGTTTCACACGACATCGAAGGATAAGAGGAAAACATATTTAAACGTGTGGTAATTTTGAAAACATATCGAATATTTTTCACATATATAAAAACCACGAAATTTTAAAGGAGAAAGAAAAGAAGGAGAAATTCATCAATAACAAACTTCAAAAAGTCAGATTTTTTGACCTTAAGCATAAGTTCTTGTTACAATGATACATAAAGAGGGAACCGACCTTGCAAACAAGTGTTATTCAAAACGAAAAACAAATATGCAATCTAATCTTGTCGAGGAGGACTTAGAACCTACCTTACTAATGGCAATATTAGAAGACCCAATAGTAACAAAAGTTGAAGATCAAAACATCTCTCTACACGAAGAAGTTGTAGAAACAAAAGGGGAAAATATGGATAGTCTATGGTACTTAGACAAAGGAGCAAGTAACCATATGACTGGGGTAAAAGAACATTTTAAAGAATTAGATGAGAAAGTTAGTGGAAAAGTAAAATTCGGAGATGGATCACACATAGAGATTAAAGGAAAAGGTTCAATTCTAATAGAATGTGATGACGAAAAACAAAGAATTATTTCACACGTTTATTACATTCCAAGCCTAAAAAGCAATTTATTGAGCCTTGGACAATTCACCGAAATAGGTTGTAAAGTTGTAATGGAAGATGATGAACTACGAATTTATGACATGGACGACAAAATCTTCATAAAAGTAACTAGACAAAGAAACCGTCTATACAAAGCAAGTCTAAGAATAGGCACACCTGTTTGCTTACTAGCAAACTTAAAAGATGGCACTTTGTTATGGCACGCAAGACTAGGACATCTCAACTTTGAATCATTAAAATTTATGGCTCAAAGAGAGTTAGTTCAAGGAATACCCGCCATTAAACATACAACACAAATCTGTGACGTTTGTTTAATTGGTAAACATAGTAGAGCACCATTTCCAAAGAAGGCTAAAACTAGATCTACATCACCATTAGATTTAGTATATGGAGATTTATGCGGACCAATCACACTACCTACACCATCTAGAAAGAAATACATATTCTTACTAGTAGATGATTATTCAAGATATATGTGGGCGTATTTCCTAGAAACAAAAGATCAAGCATTTGATACTTTCAAGGAATACAAGAACACAATAGAAAAGGAGCTAAGGACAACATTAAAAATGTTTAGAACTGATAGAGGTGGAGAATTCACATCAAATGAATTCACACAATATTGCAAAGATAATGGTATTTCACGACAACTTACCGCACCTTACTCACCACAACAAAATGGAGTAGTAGAACGAAGAAACAGGACAATAATGTCTACCACTAGATGTATGATGAAAGCAACTAATATGCCACAAAATTTTGGGCTGAAGCCGTTAGGCATGGAATATACATCTTAAATAGTGTACCTACAAAAGCACTAGAAGACATTACTCCATATGAAGCAATTAAACAAAGAAAGCCAAACTTAGAAAATTTAAGAGTATTCGGCTGCATAGCATACGCAAAGGTACCATCACAACGCTTAACAAAGCTTGATGATAGAAGTAACAAGATGGTATACTTAGGCAATGAACAAGGATCAAAAGCTTACAGATTATTTGATCCAACAACACAAAAAATATGTGTTAGTAGAGACGTGAAGTTTAAAGAGGATGAAGCATGGGATTGGAAGGATTACATGAGTGAACATATTAATAACGAACCTGAATGGATCGATTTCAAAATAGAAAACCTAGAAACCACAGATGAACACCATGATCTAGATATCCAACCAAATGACGAAGACAATAACTTTCCCAATAATGATGATGATTATACAACATCAACAACAAACTCACCCTCACAATCACAAACACTTCACACACCATCAACAATTTCATCACGAGTAAACTCTCAAGTAACACCAATCAATTCAATACAATCAACCTATCAAAGTGATAGTGGTTCAACATCAACCACAACTTCACACTCACGATATGATCATTCGCCTGTCAGAGGTTTTAGAACAATGGAGGATTTATTTGAAAACACTGAGAGATTATTACTTGTTGAAGATGAACCTAAAAATTATAAGGAAGCATCAACTGATCAAAAATGGATCGAAGCAATGAAAGTGGAATTAGATTCTATCAATAGAAATAACACATGGGAACTAACCACTTTACCCAAAGGTCATAAAGCAATTGGCTTAAAATGGGTATTCAAGACAAAGAAAGATGCTAATGGAAACATAGTCAAGCATAAAGCAAGACTAGTAGCAAAAGGCTACATACAAGAGCATGGCATAGATTTTGAAGAAGTTTTTGCACCTGTAGCAAGGATGGAAACTATAAGATTATTACTTGCCATAGCTGCTAACAACAAATGGGAAGTACATCACCTTGATGTAAAATCTGCATTTCTACATGGAGATTTAAAAGAAGAAGTTTATGTTTCACAACCGGAAGGCTTCATAAAGAAAGAAAACTCTGGAAAAGTCTACAGACTTATTAAAGCACTTTACGGACTAAAACAAGCACCACGTGCATGGAACATAAAACTTGACAAAACCTTGAAGTCCTTAGATTTCAAGAAATGTGCATTAGAACAAGCGATCTACACGAAAACTACAAAAGACTCAACACTGCTTATAGGAGTCTATGTTGATGATCTAATCATCACTGGCACACCAAAGGAGGAGATCGACAAATTCAAAGCTCAAATGGAAGAAAATTTTGAAATGAGTGACCTTGGATTACTAGCTTACTATCTAGGAATAGAAGTAACACAAGCTAGAGGAAATATATCTATAAAGCAATCTGCATACGCAACCAAAATTCTAAAGGAAGTTGGAATGATGGATTGCAATGAAACCTTAATACCTATGGATCCAGGAACAAGACTTACAAAGAATACAGAAGGAACAATGGTCAACTCATCAGAATACAGAAGTCTAATTGGATGTCTACGATATCTACTTCACACAAGACCCGACTTAAGTTACTCTATAGGATTACTTAGTCGTTTTATGCAGGAACCAAAAGAGCAACATATGAAGGCAATAAGACAAGTACTACGTTATGTTAAAGGAACAATCAACTACGGTATCACCTACAAACATAATGGAGGAAACAAAATACAAGGTTTTAGCGACAGTAGTTATGGAGTCAACACTCAAGAAGGCAAAGGAACTACTGGAATTATTTTCTATTATGGTGAATCGCCAATAAGCTGGAGCACAAAGAAGCAAGCCACTGTAGCATTATCATCATGCGAATCTGAATTTATTGCAGCAACTGCAGCAGCAACACAAGCATTATGGTTAAAAAGACTACTTAGCAGGCTTACACACTCAAATGAAGAAAAGGTAACTATTATGGTTGATAACAAATCAGCTATAGAACTAATGAAGAATCCCGTCTTTCACGGAAGAAGTAAACACATCGATACAAAGTATCACTTCATACGTGAATGCGTTGAAAGAGAAGACTTACAAGTCGAATTTATAAGCGGAGAATATCAGAAGGCTGACATACTAACAAAGGCACTACCGAAGATCAAATTTCTAACCATGAGGCAACTCATTGGAGTTAAAGATCTAGGAGATAGCGATTGAGATTAAGGGGGAGAATATTGGGTTAATCCCAATCTTTTATTCCTACCCATTTTCAAGGTCAAACCCGAAGTCAAAGTCAACCCATATTAAAAGTCAACTCTGGAAAATAACTGTCAAATTGACAGTTACAAATCCGAGCCAACATGACTGTTGGTCGAACCTTTTAGAACCGAACCAACACAACTTTTATTCACACCTTTTCATTCATTATATATAGAACAAATTCTGTAAACAATTACTTGATGACAAGTTTATTATTACAAGTTATATAAAATTTATTTAGTGATTATTTCAATTCAATTCTGGTATATTGTGACTTGACCGTTAGACCATAAAGATCCACGTTTGACCAAACTGGGAAATTTCCCAATAGTTCCTGCATACATATGTGTGTGTGTGTTTTGTTCGTTTCAAGCCCCTTTCACGCAACACCACTCCCTGCCATCCACACCTCACATGCCATCCCTTTCCCACATGATACTCTATTGCCTTCAGAAGTTGTTTGGAATTAAGTTGGATATATATGTAACTTGCTTATAAACCCGTGATAAATCACGGGCAGTTAATATTAAATTACTTGTACAACAATAATAAAAATTGAATGTGCAAATGAGAGTAAAAATAAATTGCAAATAGAACATACTTAGAAAGTAAATGTAATAGTTAAAATAAAATGATTGGAATGTCTAAAAGATCACTAAATTTGTACCTAAATCAATATGCCAATGATTTATTGATTTGTGAAAAAACGAATCCTTCTGTTGTCACCAATATAGTGTTGCTACATTGGATTAGACATAGTAGATTTCGACATACAAGTTAGGTATGTTAATCAATGCTCATCTATATCTATCTATACGACATATAAAGTAAAAATGATCAATGTGAAATGTTGAAATGTTGAAAAATATTCAAGCTTTTAGCCATGCGTTTGAAATAATCTATGCATTTGGAAAGTATTGAAAGTGTCAATCTAAACTACATACATTTAAAATTAAGTCATGCATTTGAAAATATTGAAAGTATCACACAGGAAAGTTCAACAATGCATTTAAGTTCAAAGTAATTCAGGAAAGTATATTGTTGGAAACACCATCACATTGATGGACAAGAAACTTATTTCAAACACACTATATTTCACACAGGAAACTATTAATACACATTGAAACCCGGGTTGACCCAGCACGCTTCAAATCCGACGGATTGACCGGGTTTAAATTGACCCGTTTTGTGACGGGAACGGTTCAACTGGTTGGACCACCCGGGTCGAACTGAGTTTCAAAGCATTATGTTTAATTCTCAAATCCTCAAACTTTTATTATTTTTTGTTTATAATCCATAAACTTTTTTTTCACTAAAACTATTTGCCACTATAAAATCCCGTTGCTATGCACGGGTACTCGTCTATTATTAAAAAATCATATAAAAATAATAGATTTTGTTATTAAAATCAATTAGGTAACCGGTAGATAAACACTGTTCAAGTTGATCCTTGCAAACAATATCTTAAAATTAAAACTCACCAACTTCTAAATACTTTTAAAGTACCAATCATTTTATAGCAGTTCACAAAACAATAAATTAAATAATTTTAAAATTTACAACACCGCAATGTTAATTTAATTTACCTCTAAAATCTGTAAGGACAAACTCAAATCAAATCTGTATTTGTATACGAAATTCTATGTTGATGGGCAATCATTTTAAAAGATAAACTAAAGTTAAAAATACTCCATAATACATATCATACTGCACCAAAAAAGTTGTAATGAGATATATGACATTTACACCCGTATACGATTGAATTTATACATCATCCACAAAAAGTTACAACACAAACATATTTATCTATAACCATAATATACCGTTGACGATCGAGTCACAAATACCCATAAACTTTAGATCATTTTATCGATGTTGTTTAAACCTACAATACAAACAAAAAGTTAAAAAAAAAAGATTCATACGTATATAGTTATATCAACATATAAATTAATTTTATTTAAATGGTTTTGTTACCATATCAAGGCTACAAGAGCACCTTTAAATGAATGAATAAATAAGTAACACTTAAATAATCATAAATATAGTTATAAAAAGACTATGAACCGCCAATGGAAGTAACTAAATAACATGAAAAATTACTATAATTGAACATAAAACATTATACTGAATAAGAACACAAAAATTGTGATCAGCAAACAAACTAACAAATAAAAACAACATTAATGTGGACTCTAATTGCAACATTTTAAATACCCAACTGAAAACTTTATAAATCATCGATTCTTATTTTCAATAAAGTTATGTTGTATCTGTATAACATATAGCCATGAAAAATGCACATTAAGACCCATCAATCTCGCTAAGAGATATAACAATTCAGTTTACCTCTTCTATAATACCAAGATTTAAAAAACATGAGTTTGAATGCACTTTCATCACATCTTAGTTACTTTCGGTCCTTACTATACTAAGATATATTAGAAAGGATGGCATGTAAGTATGCAACCTCATACATGACAAGAGTGGGTATTAATATAAGTGCATGGAGTGAGTCTGCATGATGTATGAAAAAACTAAATTAAGTAAATCTATATATATGATAAGAAATTGTGCCAACAAACTTTCAAGATAATGAAAAATCCTTCTCGGGACTTCATNAATTACTCTCATTTTTTTTTCCGACCAATTCACTTGTCACTGGTAACTATAAAACATTCCAACTATTTTAATTTTAATTTATCTCATTTATTAACTATTTTATGCATAATTATTTAATAATCTAATTAATTGATAGATATATTTAATTAGTTGCATTTTTATTCATTTGTCCCAGCAGATTTTCTCAAATTTGCAGTCAGATTTTATCATTTTTTTTTCAGAAAAAATAATTGAATATAGTTAAGACTTAGATGTTGGATTTTTTTTATAAGATGAATTAAAGGGGTTTTTAGGACTGTTCGGAATGTTTTTAATAGTTGAATTATAATTTGCTCGTTTTAGCCTGTGCCCGTTTGGCCCGATTTATAATTTGTCCGTTTAGCCCGTGCCCGTTTTAGCCCGTGCCCGTGCCCGCCCGTTTTGCCACCTCTAATAAAAGTTTAAAGATTTGGAGATTAAATATAATGTTTTGAAACCCGGTTGAACCGTTCTGGTCGAAAAACGGATCAATTTAAACCGAGTCATGCTTTTAATAACTGAACCCGTCGTGTATTAGTCCTTGTATTCAAAACTATATGTTTTTCCCAGTTGAACCCGTTGGTCCGGTCCAGTTTTCAAAACTATATGCAGCATCAACTTGTTAGCTTGTATAAAGTTTTGTGTGTTTTATTAATTTGTATAATGTTTATAATAATATATACTTTTCATTTTAGAGTGTTTTAAAAATAACATTAATTAGTGTGTTTAATTATTTTATATTTTATATTATGTTGTAGTTTGTTTAAATTGTTTATTGTGAATATTTTATTGTACTTTTTAATAAGGGGTGTTTTAATTGATTGTTTTTAATTTGATATATATGCTTTTAATTGGTTGTACAATGTTAATAAATTATTGTACTTTTAAGTTATGGGGTGTTTTAATAAGAGTATTAATTACACAATTCATTTTCTCTCACCATTGACTTTCAAGATTTCACTTTTCAAGGTTTTACCATTTTCTCTTTATATGTAGTATAGATATAGATATTAGAAAGGATGGCATGCAAGTATGCAACCTCAAATTCATCAAAGACCTATAGCTACGGCAAATCATTAAAACCTCATTAATTAGAAAAAGAAAATAATAACTTACTCGTAAATTACTAAGAAAACTAAACATAGTTGAACAAAAATCAAGGATATAAACCCCTTACCGGCCATTTCATAACATGGAATATGTAACACATAAATGGGAAAAAGAAAATCTTTGGAAAAAATGAATACAGAAGAAAGACAAAATCAAATTAAACTTAAAAAAACTAACCCAAAGCCTTACAACGCAAACCTTAGTTTCAAAGTAAAGACTTTCATCACAAGATATATATTTACTCACTCACTTCAATAAGATCGTAAAACACACACAGATTAAAATTCAAACAACAATGGCGTGTTTAATGGAAAGCCTTTAAAGACTTTTGAATATAACTTCCATAGTTAATAGCTTTTTTACATTAAATGTTATACAAAATAGTAATTGTCAATTTTATCATGATTAATTGCGAGTATAATTGTGATAACCGAATACTAAACAACTTTCCATAAAAGTTTGATAAGTCAAACTTCATCCGTGTGGCACTTACACGTGGCATTTATGATGTGGCAGCCTGTCCACGTGGCTTAAATGACATGGCAAGTTTCAAAAAAACCTTTGTTTATAGTAAATATATATACTAGCCTATAAACCAGTGAAAATCACAGTTGATGTATAAAAATTTCAATAAATATAAAACTTATTATGTTTGAAGTATTAAATAATAAGGAGTAGGAAAAATAAAAGGTGACAACCACAAAAAGGTTATAGTTTTTAATGGGAATAATTACTTATAATGTATCTAACTTGTCATTTTTTTTAATTGTACGTAACATTCTTATTTTTTTTTTGCTATTATGTACTCTAAACTTTTGAATTTCGATCTTCGTGTTATTTTGCGCATTCAAAATGACCAGTTTACCCAACATATTTTGTAACCTCTCTATTCACATCGAAGGATAAAATTATCATTTTACATAACAAAGTATACACAAAAGTCAAAATTCAAAAGTATAAGGTATATAATAGCAAAAAAATAAGAAAGCTACATACAATTAGAAAAATTGACAAGTTAAATACATTCTTAGGTAATTATCCCTTTTTAATAAACTCGTGAAAGTCATGAGTATGTAACAAACACTAAACCATTTATAAAACTTTTAGTTCATAGACCCGTGAAAGTTACATGTAAGCTTGAACAAACCGTACAAATATTAACTTGCCAATAAACCTAAACATCTTTGGAAAAAAAACTCTTACAACTATCCGATGTACTCATCTACATAATATTAAAAACAAAAGATACGTTTGCATGCAATTACAAAAGTATGAACAAAAGATTGTTAATGACTCACATATGCATAATCTAAAAATATAAACACATTTAAATCAGAAACCCAAATTTTAATTTGTCTAATACATTCAAACAGATTTCTGAATGTAGAGATAATATATAAGCTATAAGTATCACATTATAGATTTACGTCACATATGTTATAACTTATAGACTCATAGTGCAAAGGAGAGACGGACTCATAATTTTTTAAAAGGTGTTGCATAAATTTTTTCCTTATGATTATAAGTATAAATTTGCATCATAAGAAACTTATTAGCTAAAATCAAAGGTTGCATGACTCCGAGCTATCCAAAAGGATAGTCGTCCTAGGATTAGTCGGCTCGCAATGTCGAGTCGAAAACCCATACAACAAAAAGTAATAATAAATAAATAAATAAGTAAATAGACATATTTTAAAACAATTTACACTTCGTGATCTAAAATCGTGTGTGGCCCATGCCACACCCGGCTTCCAAGTGAGTCCGTCCATGGTGCACGTACAGCCCAATAGTAATTTCAACTTCTACATCATATGTATAACATGGTCATGTATGTCATCTAAGTTAAGTTGCAAAAAATCAAGCCATCGTGGCTCATCCGTCAAGATTTGTTTTTTGAGGATAAAGTTGTACTCACGGGTTATACAAATTAAAATGCAAAAGCCTGTAACATTAACATACGAAGGATTTGATAGCAATATATAGACACCGGTATATAGCATTAAAGAGCAGCATACATTTGTCAAAATGGTTGTTTCAAATCATTAACCATCAAAATTGGAAGCAAAATTCATGTGAGAATACAAAGAAAGCAGCCCGTTATATATCTTACGTTTCGGTATGTATAATGACAACGCAAGTTTGTGCTCAAAGAACCTGGATATTGTCAACATTTTCAAGCTCACATCTCCTTTTTATGCAACTACCTTTTAACTAAAATGATTGTTCAATATGTGTAACAACCACTTCTTAATTACACACACTTCAACTGTGGGAACATGTAGCAATTAAACATTTAAGGTGATTTAAGTTGTATGAAACATATGAACCAAAAGTCCCTGTACACACACATTAAGTAAACTTGTAAAATAAAATTGTTTAATCAATTAGATAAACATAATCAAAAATATTAAGCGGAACATGGAAATCACATATACCTGAGCAAATTTTCCGTTGCCATTAATCACTCAAAAGAATTAGTGTTACACTTTAAAATTGAGTTAGTTGAGATCATATCAATTTTATTTTTATATACAGATGCATCATCATGGATATGATTTGATTGATATGTGTAGATTTGGGAATTGTTATAACTTGAGAGAGAATGAGAGAAGATGGGTTACGTATATGGAAAATGAAACAACATAGTCAATGTCAATTAAAATGTTGATCATCAAATTAGGGACTAAATGTAAAATCACACTGCCACGTGGCTTTTATGAGATGGAATTGACATCCAGGTGGCTTTAATGACGTGTACAAATTTCAAAAAAACTTTGTTTATATATATATATATATATATATATATATATATATATATATATATATATATATATATATATATATATATATATATATATATATATATATATATATATATATATATATATATATATATAATGAGGCTTTGGAATCATATATATGCAATTGCCGTAATATTATTAGCATCGAATATTCAATGGATTAAATGGGCATTCCATTCTCTTCTTCGTTCTTCTGTCATGTGGGCAGGGACAGGGATGGGGCCAGGGAGTCCCGTGGGTGCCCAGGACACCTGTGAATTTTTTTAATGTAGTGTTAATTTAAAAAAACATGGATTTTTCAAAAATACATTTTAAATGACCCCGGTCCATCGAAATATGTTTTTAGTTTCATTTATTTAGCATACTTACAAATAAAAGATAAATTAAAAATTTATTAAAAGCTTAATATTACAATGTAAATTAAAGCCCACAAACACCAACTCTATTTTTTTTTACATGTTGAAGCTTAACAAAAAATTTCATTCGATCCTTTTTTCCCTTCCAATCAGTTGGTAAATTATGGTAGAAGAGGGTAAGGCGACAGCACTACAATTCTCCAAAGATGAAACAGGTGATACAATCTCTAACCGTGGGACAACTTCTTGTCTTATAAAGTATTTCAAAACATTTGATTTTGTGTTTTTATTGTACTTGTTGTTTCATATCTTGGGGCTCACTAATACATTATCACGACATCTTTAGAAGAGCGATCAAACTATCTTAGAAGCTGTTTCATTGGTAAAAGGAACCAAAAGAGCATTGCAAGAGTATATGGCAACAGGTTTTGCTTCACTTTTGAAGAATGTAACTTCGTTTTGTGGTAAACATGATATTGAGATGGTGAATATGGGTGACTTTCATTCAAGAGGCAGAAGGGATAAAATTACAAATCAACATTTTTTCGAGGTTGATATATTCAACACTATTATGGATATGCAAATTCGTTTGGAGATCGTTTTAGTGAGGGGAAGCACCGATTTACTTGATTGTATGGTGGCGTTGAGTCTAAATGATTCATTTTCAGAATTTAGTGTATCAAAGTTAGTGAAACTTAGTGAGATATATCCGCGTGATTTTACTTATACGGAAAAGTTAAGTCTTCCTACGGAACTTGGAGCCTATGAAAAGATTATGCGTAATGATAAAGATTTTGCTAACTTGGATAGTATTGCCAAACTTCCTGAGAAGATGGTGGATAAGAAAAAGCATACATCTCATCCTTTGGTTTATCGGTTGTTGAAGTTGGCTTTAGTCTTGTCTGTTTCTACCGCTATGGTTGAAAGATGTTTTTCTAAAATGAAGCCCTGTAAAACTGATTTGCGTAATCGGATGGATGATAATTATTTTAACGGCGCTTTAACTTTTGCTACAGAGAAAGAAGAACTTATTAATGCTAAACATGAAGGTGTACGTAAGTGTTTTTTCGCTATAGCAGATCGTAAAATCACTAATTAGAAGGTAATATGTTGGGTTGGTGCAACACGCTGTCACGGTTAAGAAGACGAAGAGGAGGAGAGGGCATAGGGTGTTTGGGAAAGTTGTGTGTAGGGTGCTTGGGTGGGATATTGATAAGTTGCCTAGTTCGAGTGTTGCCGAGTGTAAAAACAGTGAATTGCAGGTATAGTATTGTTTTGGCGTTGCGTTTTGGAATTGATTATATGATATGATATTATTTTGTTGTGTGTGTGTTGTTTGTTGCTAGTGTGTCAATGTTTTGGATTTCTAATTAGAACTGCTTATTTGATTATGATGTTTTGGTATATTCATCAAATTTGGCTATTTGTTTTGTTTTAAGATGTTTGTGGAAAAGCTATTTGTAATTTGGTTATTTTGATGATTTCTGTTTGTTGCCTTGGTTCAATAAATAACCGGTTTTAAAGTTTAAAAAGTATTTTGTTGAAGGCAAACTGAACTAGGATTATATGAGGGTGAAATAACCAGTTTTCGATAATTACTTCATAGAGGCTTATTCAAGCTGATTGGATCCTTGACTAATTAGGATTGCCAAAGACTTATATAACTAGTTATCACAGTACTGTGATTCAACGCAACAGAAGCAAATCAAAAGACTATCTCCTGCATTTCATTTTGCTACAATTCGTTCTCAAATTATGATAATCTTAAAAGGCAAAATCACATTTAAGATGCAGTCCCAAACACCCCTTATTGCAAATTCTCAGTTTTGGGTTCAAGGTCTAATGTTGAATGTTTGAGGGGTGTTTGGTATTGCACATTGAAAGTGGCTAAGTGTTGGTATTGGATAATCAGAATCCTAATCCTAATCAAAGATGTTACAGGAGATAATGATGTGATTCTGCTATTGTTTTCTTTTGAAATGTTTGACAAATTCTTTTATTTAAGGATTTAATCCTAGAAAAGCTACATAGTCAGAATTTGTTTTGTTGCGATTATCTTAAATGGATTGCTAGACTCTAAATTCCTATGGCCTAAATAATTAAGTAACCTGAATCAGTCACAATATCAGTTTAACCAAATACTACGAGGGTGTTTGGGTGTTTGGGTCTTTGGGATTGCATATTCAGGATTGCTTTTATGTGTAATATGTTTTGACATAAAAGCAAATTCTAAAGGTGTTTGGTATATGCTTATTTAAGATGCTTATCTAGTGTTTGAGAGGGTAAAATAGGCCTTTTTAAATAATCAGGTTGATAGTTGCTCATCTCAAATTCATTTGATTATTTCGCAAAGCAGAACAACTCTAATAAGCATTACCAAACACGCTTCTAAAACTTATTTTATGTGATTTGCAAATGCGATGCGAAACCCTCATTTGATCACAGAATTCCGTAACTTTTATTCAAGGGACTGATAATAACGCTGATAAAGATTTTAACACTGCTTCCTCCGGTACGGGTTTAAGCCAGATTATGTATAGTGGGAATACGAACAGGAAAGCTGATGATGTTTCAGATGTGGTTGATGGCGACTCTATGGTTAGTGATGCTCCTTAAATCATTTTTGACATCGATTCATGCATGCATATATTAATATTTTTTGTTACAATTAGGCTCTTGTGATGATAATTGTGATCAAGAATCAAACTTCCGGGACAAAAGTTGTTTAATCTATACTTTTCCGCAGCAAATTTTAAGAACTCAGTTTTGTTTGTTGCAGGACTTCGCAGTAATAACAAACGTAGAAGAAGAAAATAAAACGAAGCAAGTCTTGAACGAAGAAGTGGTGATCTGTCAACAATCTTGTGAGGACTTGGTTATTTTTGTCGCAAGTTTCTTTGCACAAATTTTCAATTTAAGTGAAATGTATTTCATGTTGTAGTGTATTTTTGCTTAACTATGGTCTTCGACATTTGGGTGGTTTATATTATGTAGGAACTTGTCATCAACAACGATGCTGGAAGCAGCACTAGCAAGAAATTAGATGATATGGAATGACCCGTGCAGTTGCAGACTAACTGATTGGAGTTAAGAGTCATAACAGATTATAGTACTTGATTTCTCGATTATAGTACTTAATTTCTCGTTGTAAGTTGATCATGCTTCTTAAAAATGTGAAATCAAAAATAAAACAATACAATTTGTTAGAATGATTGGTTTCGGATTAACAAAATAAAACGTGGTTGGTGGCGTGATACGACCTGGGTAACACTACGTTATGATGGAGATTGTTTCTGTATACTGAGTGCTAAGTAATGTGTACAAATACAGTTATGGTGAGGGTGATGGGGTGGTTGTGTCACACTGGAGATGGAGCTAATGCTAGCCCGCGGGTTTAGTCTTACAGTTTTAGATGGGTATTGGTTGGGGTGTTTTTTGTTGCGTGTACTGGGTAGTCATTTACTTCTAGAAATTTATTTTGTCTCATTTACCCATTATAGTAACGTGCCACCAAAATTATTTTTGGTACCGCTAAATAGTAAAATATCATATTTGTATACTCGTGAATAAACTGTTAGGTTATAATGTAATAGTGTTTACTCTCTAGTTTTGCCTGCTTCAAATGTTGTCACTTGTGCCAAGTAATAATTTATCTTAGATTATATAGTAAATAAGTTATGGTGTTCAGTTTAGTGGAGTGTTTGGGATTGTGTTTGCAAAACAGATTTAAGTGTTATCAAAACTGCACTTTAGCAAGCCTCGCTCTGCAATTTGAATACTATGATGCGTTTTCTTTCTAGGGAAAATACAGATAGTCACAATTTTTTTTCCTGAGCATTTTCCAAACACTATTTTGTTATCATCGGATAATCACTTGCAAAACACAAGTCCAGACACCCTCTGAAGGCAAAGGTGTGCCATGCGGGAAGGGGATCGCATGTGGGGTGTGGATGGCGGGAAGTGGTTTTGCGGGGAAGGGGCTTGTTAGAGGGTCCAAATCCTCTTCTGTGCATTCTTGACCATTTATCTTCAATGTAGGTGTTTGTGTTAACCATGTTGTGATAGACAAATGTGTGAGTGTATGAGAAAGTGAGCGTTTGAAGAAGTGGTATGCAATAAATAGACAAAGATGGAAATATGGAGGGAAAGTAACCAAATACTAACTGTAATATTGATATATAACTCTCATTACATGAAACCTATTTATACTATACGAACATGTATGTTTATGAAGGGTTGTGATGGTTCAATAAAACTAACAGACATGTACCTTCATAAATAACTGTCTTAACTAACTATAACTGTCATAATGATTAATCTGACCATAGTCTAGGGTCTGTTGGGCTATGGCCCAGACCAATTCGACATAGCAGCCTTATTTGATATATGTACATGGCTGCATAATATTACAAATACTACATAATAATGTTTTACAATAACATAACTAAGGTTTAAAACACAAGTAAGGTTGATTGATCTTAAATATTCCAACAATCTCCCTCATAAGATCAATAACCTCTGAACTGTCTTCCTTTTCTTCTTGCTTTCTTAATGTGATTAGCTAATGATGAAGAAGTCATCACTTGAACTGCTGCTTGTGTCCCTTTCTTCTTTATTTACATCTTTACTTGTGCTTCCTTTTTCAAAATGGCCTTTTGACTGCATTTGGTAGTTAGCTTGATATGTGTTGCCCTTTTCTGTTTCTTCTAAGTCTTCCAACTTAACTCCAAAGTGTACAATTTTCTCTTGACTGTCTTGTCTAATGGATGCTGTCACTTGATCTTCATGATCACTACAGTGACTCCCAAGACAGGTTAACTCTTTGCCTTTAACCGCATATGATGTGGTCTTCCTTGGAACAGTTCCTTGTTCCTCTTATGGCATCCTTGCTGTGCTATAATAGCACTTGAATACATCTAGGTATTCATTGTAACACTTTCTAATTTCATCACCATAGTCATGTGATATGTCAAATATTTCTGCAACATAACCAAACTCTTTTGCAAAGTATACACTAAGGTATCCTCCTACAATTTCTACTACCTTATAAAGATCCATTAAATGAATCTCAATGCCATTTATCTTTGGGGGTATGGGACCAGGCATCTCTCTTTTCAAATATTCATTGTAAAACCATTTGAAAGCAATATAAAACTTGTCCCTAAATATGTCCCATTCTTGACTGATTACTTTATCATTTTTTAAAAGGTCAAGAAATGAAACATATTCATTAAATGAACTAACTCTAGTTGGATAGAAAACACCTTTTACATAAACATAGTCCCTATTTCTTGGTGTGTCTCTAACTGTTTTTGATTTGGTTGGACATGCATAGGCATAGTGTCCAATCTCTTCACATCTGTGACACTTTTGTGTTAAGACATCTTCCTTGTCTAACTTCCCTTCCTCACAGTTAGTACTTTCATCAAGCAACTTGAAATAATCATCCATGTACTTATTTTGCCTCATGTTCATCTTTTTTCATCAAACTTGCAGTCTGTTGGATCTTTTAACATATACACAGGTTTACACTTGTTGTTCTTGAAAGTTAGATCCATCCCTTGGGCTTCTAATTGATTTGCTGATAGGATATTTAGGGTTACATCTTGTGTATAAAGTACACCAGGTATGCAAATGATCTCTCTCCCAATTCTGATGTTACTTCTCCAATTCCATGTATGAACATAAGCTTGTGCATTTCTTGTAATTTCTCCACACTGAATTTCTCCTTTAATTTTCTAAACAGATTCATGTTTAAGCATACATGTCTTTCAAGGTGTTTGCTTATGCACCAGATTCTATCCCAGTTTCCTTCATCAGTAGCTTCAACCATAAAATCAATTGGTTGATGTATGCTTTCAGGGTACAGAATCCGAGTGTGCACCTTTTCTTCTTGGATTTTTGAGTTTTCAGTCTCAGAAATCTTCTCTTTGTTTAGACAATTGTTGGCAATATGTCCTCTTATTCTGCATTCATAATACTTGTATCTCCTGTGTTTGTTAGAGATATTATGTGAGTGTGGAAGTGCAGAATTGTATATTTCAATCTCTTGTATTTTCTTCCTGAGCATTTCTTTGCAATCTTTGGGAATCTTCCTTATACAGTTTCCAAGTCTTGACTCCCTTTCTCTTCTCATTTGTCTCTCAATAAACTCATCTTGCAGTCTTTTCCTCAAAGGCCTCCCAGGTTTGCTCTGATGCCAATTATTAGAGGGGCCAAATCCTCTTCTGTGCAGTCTTGACCATTTATCTTCAATGTAGGTGTTTGTGTTAACCATGTTGTGATAGAAAAATGTGTGAGTGTTTGAGAAAGTGAGTGTGTGCAGAAGTGGTATGCAGTAAATAGACAAAGATGGAAATATGGAGGGAAAGTAACCTAATACTAACTGTAATATTGATATATAAAAGTCATTACATGAAACCTATTTATACTATACGAATATGTATGTTTATGAAGGGTTGTGATGGTTCAATAAAACTAACAGACATGTCCCTTCATAAATAACTGTCATATAACTGTCTTAACTAACTATAACTGTCATAATGATTAATCTGACCATAGTCTAGGGTCTGTTGGGCTATGGCCCAGACCAATTCGACATAACAGCCTTATTTGATACATGTACATGGCTGCATAATATTACAAATACTACATAATAATGTTTTACAATAACATAACTAAGGTTTAAAACAGAAGTAAGGTTGATTGATCTTAAATATTCCAACAAAGCTTGGGAACGAACTTGCAAGTATGATAGCATAGATTGTGTTGTTTATTAGGTGCTATGTGGTATATGTGCGTTATCATTGAGATGTGTGGTTTTGGAAGTAAGTATGCGTGTGGAATAGGCCTTATAACTATGGTCGCGAACATAATTATAAGGGTATCACACACGTGGACTTATGACCATAATTACATTGATTGATATTTGTTGTTATATGTTGTGGTAGATGTTATGTGACATCATGTTGACGATGGTTGCATGGTTAGAGAAGTATTCTCTTAACCGTTTGAGCAATTGTTATATGTTGGGGTGTGTAGGTGGTGAGATTCCATTCTACCTATCATATGTTGATACCTCGATTACCTACTGGTACTAATGTTGTGATATTTAAGTTGGTTCGTTTATTGGACGCCCTGTTCGGATATCTAATCCGAAGTCTAACGCCCCCTGTCCATACCATGTTGGTATGAATTTCTCGTCCTTCCTATTCGGTGTCGTGATTGATATTAGTCATTCGGATTTGTTTTCATTGGGAATTGGTACGTTTCCTTGGTTATTCCTTGTATTCATTCCTCTAAGGAATATTATATTATTCTTCGAGTACGGTTGGTTCGTGACAAGTTGGTGCGGATATTTAATCCCTCATTTACACACCAATTGGATTTTGTGACATGTTTTGTGACCTGTTAGTGTCGATGTTTTCTTTCTATGATCTTAATTTGATCGTTGTACGAATGAGTCTTTACGTTCTTCGTTTGGTTTGCAATGTATTTACGTGAGTGTTCACTAGTATGAGTTCGTTGATGATTATTTGATTATGTGATTTTTCCATGTCTTTCGCATTCGATTAAGAGGTTGTCTTAGAGTCCTTATGGCATTTTACATGTTGGTTTTGGGTATTTCAAGGTCGTTTGTTGGAAACTATTATTTTTTATGGGAAAATGAGGTGTAAAAAAAAAGTGGTTATCAGTCTATTGTCGAAGTTATTTATAACGATTTTGCTATGAAAGTCTACTTATTTTACTGTGTTAATAAGCACGATTTAAATATCTTAAACAAGTAAGGTGAGATACTATATTTATATAATTAACCTTTGGTGTCATAGAAACTATGCCTAATATGGATTTAAGTCGGAGATGATTTTCTTACATAAAATGGTTTGTATATATTTTATAAAAAAATGTATGAGTTTAAGGTATATCATGTGAAAAACGAAATTCATTTTTGTTGGGTAAACCAAACTTGATATGTATTTGGTTCATCGGTTGTTTCTTTTGTTGGGGTACGCTTGTGAATTTTCTATGGGTACGTGTATTCTATCTTTTCTTGTATGGGTTTTCATGAACATTTGATCCGTGTCTACTTTTATTGGTGAAATTCCTCGTTGTGTTTTCTAGTTTTGATTCAATATTCGTTTACTACATTAGACGATAATTCGTAAACCTTTGAGTTTGTTTGACATGCGTTTTGGTTCGACCGGTCATGGTTCGCGTCATTTCCTTAGGATAGATTGTCGATTTGGTTATCGCTATGTTTGTTGAAGGAGAAAAGGATGTTTGCCAAGTTGTCCAAGTGAGAGGCTTAGTTTAAGATTTACGATCTTCAGGAATGTGGTCAACAATAGCGAGTTTTCGTGGACACTAGTAAGTAGTAAGGTAAAAGTAGTGAAGAGTGGAAAGTACCTAAGACGCCATCTAAGATACGAGTTTCCTTAGGATTGGCAGGGTACTACAGAAGATTTATAGCAATTTTTCGAAGATTGCCAAACCCCTCACTATGTTGACTCAGAAGAATAAGAAATATGTCTGGGGAGATGAACAAGAGTTGGCTTTTCAGTCACTAAAAGATAGTTTGTGTAATGCACCTGTTCTGACGTTACCTGATGGGCCAGACGATTTTGTGGTGTAATGTGATGCGTCGAATCAAGGTTTTGGGTGTGTACAAATGCAGAGAAGTAAGGTGATAGCTTATGCATCCCGACAACTCAAGATCAATGAAAAGATTTACACTACTCATGATTTAGAGTTTGGTGCGGTAGTATTCGCGCTCAATAATTAGAGGCATTATCTGTATGGCACGAAGAGTGTTGTCTACATAGATCATAAGAGTCTTCAACATATTTTTACTCAGGAGGAGCTGAATATGCGACAAAGAAGATGGATTGAATTGTTTAGTGATTATGATTGTGAGATTCGCTATCATCCTGGAAAGGCAAATGTGGTAGCCGATGCTTTAAGTAGAAAGGAAAGGATTAAGCCTAAGCGTGTGCGAGCAATGTGCATGACGTTGCAGTCGGGAATTAAGAGTAAGATATTGGCAGCGCAAGAGGAAGCTCTTAAGGAGGAGAACGCGACAGCTGAGATGCTGCGTGGGTTAGATCAACAAATGGAGAAAAAGGAGGATGGTGGATTATATTTCTTGGATCGAATATGGGTTCCATTGGTAGGAGATGTAAGAAAGTTGATCATGGATGAGGCTCATAAGACGAGATGCTCAATTCATCCAGGATCTGACAAGATGTATTATGATCTTAGAGATGCTTATTGGTGGCCAGGAATGAAGAGGGAAATTGCTGAGTATGTTAGTAAATGCCTGACTTGCTTGAAAGTTAAGGCTGAACATCAGAAACTCTTTCGATTGTTGCAATAGCCGTTGATTCTTGAGTGGAAATGGGAGAATATAACGATGGATTTTATTACCAAGTTGCCTCGAACAAGTAATGGGCATGACACGATATGGGTCATTGTGGATAGACTAACGAAGTCTGCACATTTTCTGGTCATTCGTAAGGATTATAAGATGGAAAAACTGGCAAGGATTTATATTAATGAGATTGTGGCGAGACATGGTGTGCCGATGTCAATTATTTCTGATCGCGATAGTAGGTTTACCTCGCGGTTCTGGCAATCGTTGCAAAAGGCGTTGGATACCCGTTTGGATATGAGCATTGCTTATCATCCACAGACTGATGGGCAAAGTGAGCGAACGATTCAGACTTTAGAAGATTTGCTTAGAGCATGTGCTATCGATTATGGAGGAAGCTAGGATACTCATCTACCTTTAGCTGAGTTTTTCCTACAATAACAACTATCATTCCAGTATTAGGTGTGCACCGTTTGAAATGTTGTATGGAAGGAAGTGTAGATCACCTGTTCTATGGGCAGAGGTTGGGACAAGTCAATTAATTGGTCCTGAACTGGTACAAGAGACTACAGATATGGTTTTCCAGATTAAGGAAAGACTTAAGGCCGCAAGAGATCGCCAAAAGAGTTATGCGGATAATCGCCGTAAGCCTTTGGAGTTTAATGTTGGTGATTTTGTGATGTTAAAAGTGTCTCCTTGGAAAGGTGTTGTGCGTTTCGGTAAGAAAGGCAAGTTAGCACCTAGATATGTAGGGCCGTTTGAGATTTCGGAAAGGATTGGACTTATGGCATATCGGTTGACATTACCGGAGGAGTTAAGTAATGTACATGATACGTTTCACGTATCTAATCTGAAGAAATGTTTGGCGGATGCTAGTTTGCATGTGCCATTGGATGAGATTATGGTTAACAGGACCCTTCATTTTGTTGAGGAGCCTGTTGAGATTATGGACCGAGAGGTCAAGAGTATGAAGCGTGGTAAGATAGCATTGGTGAAGGTACGTTGGAATTCTAAGCGTGGTCCTGAGTTTACTTGGGAACGTGAGGATCAGATGAGGTCCAAGTACCCGAAGTTGTTTGCTGAGGAGGTTGATGAGACGAACTGTAAAATCTCGGGACGCGATTTCCCTAAGTGGGGGATGATGTAACAACCGTGATTTTAGCAGGTTAGTTTGACTAATAGTTTCGATCCATTTGACTTTTGTTTGGTGTGTATTATGTGTTTATGTGAGATATATGTGTGATATAGGTGAGTTTGAGCACTAAATCCCTTTGTGTATGGTTTTATCATGGTGAGTTGAGTAATATTGATTTTGGGTTAAGTTCATTTTGATCTCCTTGGTGGTGTTGAAATGACTTGTATAGTTTTGGTGTTTTGTGGTTTTGCGTAACAAGTCTTCGTTCAAGTATTTGAGCGTTAGTAAGTTGCGTGGAGGTTATTTTGTAGGTTATATTTATAGAAAGTGTGAAATTCTATTTTTGGAAACTTTATTTTGAAAATGATAATTTTTCCGAGTCGTCATAAAAACGAAAGTTTATCTCGTAAGACGTTAGGTTTTGATATAGGATCTTATAAAATGTCAAGAGCATAAGGTTTTGAGTGTAATATTTAATTAAATAAAAAAAATATATATGTATGTGTATTAAAAAAATCGGCCAAGTGGGTGTTTTAGGGGAAAAAGGAAACCAAATTTAATACTAAATACAATTCCTAACCTAAGGGTTATCCATAATTATTATAAATACAAAATAAAAACTCCCACACCCCTCTATTTGCTATGTACGGTCGAACAAAGAGAAACAAGAGAGAAAAAAAATTAGGGTTTTACTATTGAAGCATAAAATCAAGAACAAGGTATAATTTTTGATACTTGTATTCATTCAATTGTTTAATTTTTGTTTTAATTCATGTAATACAAGTTATGATGGATCTAGGGTTTATGAGTTTTCTGTAAATTAATTAATTAAAATATGTTGGGATCAATTATTAATTATATTATGTCTGCTGGCAAATTGGGTACCTGTTAAGACCTGTTAAGGGAAAAAATGTACTATGCAATTTTTTTATTTTTTAAAATAATTGTTTTTAGTATTCTAGGGTTCAATATTTAACTTATTTGATACATAAAACGCTTATCTGTCATACTCAAACCACCAAAGCCAAGTGTTAAACGAGTCGTTTTCATGTTTGAAACTTATGTTATTCGCGCGCTCCGAACCTGTTAAGACCTGTTAAGACACGATTTGCCAGCTCTATATTATGATGATTGGTGAAGAGATTAGAGTGTAAAACATATTAGTTAATAAGTTAGGGTTTTGACAGAATTGTAAGGCTGTAAAGATACGAAGATATTTAATAGATGGAGATGAGTTATATCACGAATTTTGGGTCTAAATTATTGTTCAGAGAAAGAGCTTTCCAAAAAGTCCGGCCACGATCAATTTCGAGGTCCGGAGGTCAGTCAAACGATTTTTACAAGTTAAAGTGTCAAAGCTGTTAAACCGGGACAAAATTAGGCCATAAGTTTGGTAGGGAATTGTGTATGAAAAAGTGAGATCTAGGTTAGCCCTTCTGGGGAAGTTGAGTTCTATGTTCCCTTTGACTTCCACGAAAAGGGTATGCATTAAAAAGTTGTGCAAATATGATTTGTAGGTCAAAACATTTTGGTGTGCGTTCAGATCCGAATCTGGATAGTTGTCATGTTTGATTTTTCAAAGAGTACTTGTTTGTGTATTTAGTGCATGAACTTCTGAGAGAAGCTTGTATGCTCATGAAGGATCATGGTGAATTTTTGGTGTGAGTTGTGGAGCTTATTTTGTCGTGATTTTATGCGGGTAGAAGTACCTCAAAAATCTGCGTATTTTGAAAAAGTGAATGTAAGGGATTTAGTGAGTGTAAGTGATTGGTGGTGCTTAGTATGGAGTTTAGGTGAACCATAGTGATTTATATGACCTTTAGACATCCGTCATATGTATGTTACATGGACTATAGCTTTTAGCTTGGTCGCGTGTAATGTGATCTTATTTTATTGTATAGATTTGTGATTGATAATTTGGAAGCTGCAATGTTTGAGGTGAGTTTCATAGTCCCATTTTTACTTTGTTTTAACTTGGGATGAGAATGATGCTTGTGTTAAATATTTTAAGTTATTGTGATTACGTGTCTTATAAATGCATGGACTTGTAAGTATTATTATACGTGTAATGCATGCTATGTTACTAATGGGTGGATATTCTGTGTGACATGTTTGAAGAGTAGTTACGCTTCCATTGTTCGTATGAGCAACTCCAAAGAGAGGGAAGTAGTCTTACTCACTAGTATACTGTGTGGTCTGATCAGAGGGTGGAGAATACCTATTATTGCGTATATGGATCGTGGGCACGATCCGTTCCTTATGTAGCTTATGTTGGTTGATTGATTGTGATTACATGCTAACTTGTATGATAACTAGTCTTACTGTCCAGCTATATTTTATAACCACAGTGAACTAGTTGCCTATTATGTGTTTCTTAAACCTATGAACCTCACCAACATTATGTTGATGTTTTAAGCATCATTTTCAGGTGAGCATTCTAAGGCTAAGGTTGAGAGCAGCGACTAGACGAGACTTAGTTGCATTCGAGAACAATTTATTTTATGTTTGGGTTTGATTATGTTTGAACTTGATTGTGATACTTTTATGTCTTTCATTTGGTACTTTAAGATCTATTGAGATACCTTTTGATATTTGTTTTGGTTATTTTATTTTGGGGAATTGTTACGACACTTCGTGTCTGTACTTTGCTCTATTTTTGTGCATGTAGTAATTCTCTATGTAGACACCATGTGTTGTGATGATATCCATGAAGTTACACACTCGCGTTTCTGCCTTGGCGATGTGTGACAGATTGGTATCAGAGCCTTGGTTATAGAGAATTAGTTGGTTGAACCTAGACTATAACCTAGGAGTCCTCATATAGTTGCATTNTATATATATATATATATATATATATATATATATATATATATATATATATATATATATATATATATATATATATATATATATATATATATATATCGGGAAGGGTGAGGTACTCCGCGTGCGTGAAGACGAAAAATTGCACATTGCTAGATGGAAAAAATGTATCACCCAAATTTTCTTTTGACTAAAACGTACATCTATTTGAAAACTTGTTAAATGTAGATCTAACGTTTGCTCAAAATAAGTGAGTCATTTATGCATTTGGTTTGCTGATTTCGGCAGAAATTCAGAAATCATCCTTATTAGAAGTTATTCGCATGAAGGATGTTCAAAGTCTAACAAAAACTGTTCGTGAAAGGATGTTTTTCGCTAGATTATTTTTCAAACTTTTTGAATGAATCAATCATCTTTAAGAGGGATACTTTTTTGATGGACTATCCTTAGAAGGTTCAAAGACTAACAAAAAATGTTCGTGAAAGGGATGTTTTTTGCTCGATAAGTTGTCAAACTTTTTGAATGAATGACCTTTAAGAGTGGTCACGAGTCATGCTAATTGTTTTTGACGTAGACGATTTCTGTCAACATGAATACTTTAAACGGTTCTTGAGACGACTGTCTTCTTTGGCAAGAAAACAGCCTAAATTAAGCAAGTTAATTGTTCTGGGTAAATTAAGCAAGTTGTACGGGTGAATTGTTTCTTGCCACATGTCTCTTTGCATGCATTTTATGTCAGTTACACACTTCTTTTTTATCTTGCTAGTTGCAGCTCAATTTACNATTAAGCAAGTTGTTATGGGTAAATTAAGCAAGTTGTACGGGTGAATTGCTTCTTGCCACATGTCTCTTTGCATGCATTTTATGTCAGTTACACACTTCTTTTTGATCTTGCTAGTTGCAGCTCAATTTTCATTGTAGCAGTTGGCAGGTTACATAATGTCAGCTTTCTAAATCCTGTAGAGTTAAGAAGCTAACATTGTTTGTATAAGCTTATTTTATAGGGTTAAGAGCTTGTTGGAACTTGATAAGCTCATAAACTCATGTTTTTAGCTTAAGAGCTTACTCTCTTGAGTTTATGAGCTTATAAACTCATCAAATTTTCAGTAAGCTCATGAGCTTATCAAACAAGCTTAAACAAACATTCCTTAAAATGTACAGTGACGTATATTTCATGAGTCATATTTACTTGAATTTGTTACAATCTAATAACTAAGATATAAATTTTAGTCTGCTAGTCTAAGAAAAATAATTTAGAAAGCAATGGGAGTGTACAAATCCGAAATCAAGGTTTTGATCAAATATTTTCTTGAAATATATTTTTTATTACGAACTGGCTCTTATAAATTTGTACTCACCATTCAACAACAGGGCAGAAAAATAAGGAAACCAAAGAAACACACAAATTAGCATTGTAACACACGTACACATGCATATTTGAAACTTATTAAAAACCCGTTGTTATAAGCTTGCAACAACGGTGCGAAAACATAGGAAACTGAAAATAATCATCATAACACACGACCACATACACCAAGTACTTGATTCAACTAACTCGCTCCACCACTAGAGCCATCATGGCTTTGGTGGTGTTCTGTTGGACGACGAGGCAATGCTAGTATTCAAAAGTTGAGTAACTCCCATGCTTATATCCCTTCTTTTGCTCAACTCATGTAAAGAAAGGTGTAATTTCTTGGCTGCCACTAGAAACTCGACTGATTGCAATGGTGTCAGAATGTCCATAATACCCTTAAGGACATTTAACCTCAGCTTGTCTGCTTCTACCAGGAGACTGTAAAGATCATGAGTATATATATATATATATATATATATATATATATATATATATATATATATATATATATATATATATATCGGGAAGGGTGAGGTACTCCGCGTGCGTGAAGACGAAAAATTGCACATTGCTAGATGGAAAAAATGTATCACCCAAATTTTCTTTTGACTAAAACGTACATCTATTTGACCCTTTATAACGGGAGAGAAACTTGTTAAATGTGGATCTAATGTTTGCTCAAAATAAGTGAGTCATTTATGCATTTGGTTTGCTGATTTCGGCAGAAATTCAGAAATCATCCTTATTAGAAGTTATTCGCATGAAGGATGTTCAAAGTCTAGCAAAAACTGTTCGTGAAAGGATGTTTTTCGCTAGATTATTTTTCAAACTTTTTGAATGAATCAATCATCTTTAAGAGGGATACTTTTTTGATGGACTATCCTTAGAAGGTTCAAAGACTAACAAAAAGCGTTCATGAAAGGGATGTTTTTTGCTCGATAAGTTGTCAAACCTTTTGAATGAATGACCTTTAAGAGTGGTCACGAGTCATGCTAATTGTTTTTGACGTAGACGATTTCTGTCAACATGAATACTTTAAACGGTTCTTGAGACGACTGTCTTCTTTGGCAAGAAAACAGCCTAAATTAAGCAAGTTGTTATGGGTAAATTAAGCAAGTTGTACGGGTGAATTGCTTCTTGCCACATGTCTCTTTGCATGCATTTTATGTCAGTTACACACTTCTTTTTGATCTTGCTAGTTGCAGCTCAATTTTCATTGTAGCAGTTGGCAGGTTACATAATGTCAGCTTTCTAAATCCTGTAGAGTTAAGAAGCTAACATTGTTTGTATAAGCTTATTTTATAGGGTTAAGAGCTTGTTGGAACTTGATAAGCTCATAAACTCATGTTTTTAGCTTAAGAGCTTACTCTCTTGAGTTTATGAGCTTATAAACTCATCAAATTTTCAGTAAGCTCATGAGCTTATCAAACAAGCTTAAACAAACATTCCTTAAAATGTACAGTGACGTATATTTCATGAGTCATATTTACTTGAATTTGTTACAATCTAATAACTAAGATATAAATTTTAGTCTGCTAGTCTAAGAAAAATAATTTAGAAAGCAATGGGAGTGTACAAATCCGAAATCAAGGTTTTGATCAAATATTTTCTTGAAATATATTTTTTATTACGAACTGGCTCTTATAAATTTGTACTCACCATTCAACAACAGGGCAGAAAAATAAGGAAACCAAAGAAACACACAAATTAGCATTGTAACACACGTACACATGCATATTTGAAACTTATTACAAACCCGTTGTTATAAGCTTGCAACAACGGTGCGAAAACATAGGAAACTGAAAATAATCATCATAACACACGACCACATACACCAAGTACTTGATTCAACTAACTCGCTCCACCACTAGAGCCATCATGGCTTTGGTGGTGTTCTGTTGGACGACGAGGCAATGCTAGTATTCAAAAGTTGAGTAACTCCCATGCTTATATCCCTTCTTTTGCTCAACTCATGTAAAGAAAGGTGTAATTTCTTGGCTGCCACTAGAAACTCGACTGATTGCAATGGTGTCAGAATGTCCATAATACCCTTAAGGACATTTAACCTCAGCTTGTCTGCTTCTACCAGGAGACTGTAAAGATCATGAGCATGAGTGTCCATTGCTCTACGGACAACCTCACCATGGCTCGACTCTCCCACTTGTGTATAGTTTTTTGCTAGCAACACCTGATCCACTGCCTGCTCCTGCATACATCATATCAAGGATTTTCAACCAAGATATGACCATCATAACAAATATACTTAAGGGGGGTGTCTGTGGCGGACCCATAAATCCGTCAAAGGGTATGCACTTTTCTTCTTAGAAAAACAAAGGGTATACACTTCCTATTAAAATCCAAAACTTTTTTTAAAAGGACAAACGTTTGCAGTAATGATATCCACGTGCATACCCTAACCACCCCTGTGATTGCTTATTTCAAATGTTTATTTGCTTGTTACTTTTTATAATAAACAGTTTGCAATAAGCAACTCCAAGGCCCAAGCTGCTTATTTAAAACTTTTCACTCATAAACGTATAAATAAGCAGTTTGGATAAGAAATTTCAAACAGCATGCATTAAAACTGTTCGGTGTACTAGTTTAAATGTACTAATATATAAATTTATGTCGTTTACAGAAAAAGGGTGTTAAGGATTGCATAATGGACTCGTATTGTATGCCTGCAAATTTTCTACACGGGAGTTGAGCTTGTCTTCGTCCTCAACGGTTTTAGCACGGAGATCATCTATGTTTTTGAGCTGAGAGGTCGAAATATCTCCCATGTTTCCATGTCTCACTCCGTCAAGAAACTCTGCAAAATGTGCATCCAACTGGGACCCACATAACGCGTACACAAGCCGGATAATCAAGGAAGGTTTGCAACCACCAACCCAAAGCAACGAGTTCTCAATAGTGGTCCCCCATGTGGGAAACATGAAGGAAGGTCCATCATGTTTTGCTAGTCGTGCTCGAGAAGCGCTGTAGTTTTCATAATGAGTGGTCACTTTTTTGGTTATGAGTTGGAGGTAGTCGAGATCGGTTTGGTAGTTAGTGAGTGCTTGGACTAATTCGTCGTGATCGAGCCACTGTTGAGCCATCCAGTTCTGATAGCAGCATTGGAAATGTTGGTGTGTTACTTGTTCACCCATATTAATTTTGTTGATGACTTTTCAGTCCATCTGCGCACATTGACTGGCTTATGATGAAGAAGTGGATATATATCCAAATGTCCACAAATATCTATTGAACAACATCATCGAATGTAGCAGACATATTAAAATGTTCACTTTTAATAACGAGGATATTTTTATTTTAACTGTAAACTCACAGATTCATGCATCTATTCTAAACAATTTTTCTTTGAAGGGAACTTTGATGACAAAACATTGATGCAAGCATATATTACAACATATGTGACTTAATTTACGTTGCACGAACGCGCTCAATATTTGCGCGACTCCTAGACCTATTATGAAAATAGGTCCAAACACGTCCTTTGATGAAATATACCATGCGCAAAAGGCAGTAGAAAAATGTTCAACCATAACTCGAGCACCTGGTTCTTTTTGATATTAATTCCATATATACTCAAAATACAACCATCGCATACATTATGTACAATTGTTTTAAAGCGTGATTTAAGTAAATATGAAATTTTCAAATTTTAGTTAAGTAGAACTAAAATTGCCCCTAAATTCAAAACCAACATATTTAAGGAGTAGTAATCACCATCTTAACTTAATTAGTCTTAGGATTCAATAAGAAAAATCTATTTTATACTTTTTCAGGGAACTCGTTCTAAGAGGATACAACATAGGACATAAATACAGAGGAAGAGAATTCATTAGGGATGACAAAAAAACTCAAACCAGACGACAAAAAAGCCCAAATCAAACGGAAAAATTCGAAAATAGAACTAATTAGGATGGGGCGGGGCATGCCTTATAGGGTTACGAAACAGGTTTAAGGCTTAAACGGAGATTTTAATCAGGTTAAAGGCGGAGTGTGAGAATAACATCCCCACCCCGCTTTGCCCGAATAATATATGATTTACCAAACACTTTTTAAAGCTAAAAGGTTCTTACGGCTGCAAACTAACAACTTCAGCTTACAGTTACTAACTATTATTTTACAGTTCTAATTATCAGTTTAAAGTTTAGAGCTTATATAGCTAATTTTACTAAAAACTTGAAGATGAAGATTTTTCCTGCATCAATAATTATCGGGAATATGATACACATAATTTACTATTCAAACTTGCTAGAACTTATCAAACTGGATATGACTCAAAATAAACTATTGCTCGAACTTACTAGAAATTACCAACTTCTAGACGAATTTATCAAAACTCGAAGATATTTTCCTTATCGTTTATCGTTGGGAATATGGCCCGATTAAATTATTACTCAAACTTATAGAACATGTCCATGATTCGAATAAATTGTCTTCTATCAAAAATTAAAAGAAAAGAATAAATAAGTTATTTTCGTAATTACTAGAACCTATTGTCTCGAACTTTCTACAGCTTGATATATCTTTTCCTTATCGTTTATTGTTGGAAATATGACCAAATAAATTATTATTTTAACTTATTTAGAAGTTATCAAATTAAGAACGTACAAGAACTTATAAAGTTGGCTATGACTAAAATAAACTGTAGCTCGAACTTATTAGAAATTGCCAACTTCTATTCGAACTTATTAGAACTTGAAGATATATCTCGAAGCCACTAGAACCTGTTATCTAGAACTTTCTACAACATGAAGATCTTTTCCTTCGTTTTATTAGGAATATGACCCAAACACCCAAATAAATTATTATTTAAACTTCCGAAACTTATCAATTACTCCGTAAGAACTTACTAAAACTTTTCAAGTTGAGCTAGCAGGGTACGCGCATGTTATGACGGCGGGTACCCTGAAATAAAATATTTTGATAAATCATGTATTCTAATTTACTATGTTTTTTTTGACAATAAATTTATGGATATCAAAAATTGTATGTGACGTATTTCAACTCTTTAATTAATGACAATGTTTTTCATTATCCTATAAATTTTTTAGTGAGCAATGTTTCTTTGTCGTTTAAAATATCTATTTGATTTATATAAAACTAAGTTTTATGGATACGGATGTTAAAAAATCTATGAAACAGACATACATAGCCGACTCGCTCAATCTGAAACCACAAAAATGATAACTAAGAAATCGAATATGAAAAAACTAAAAATAGAATCCGAAAATACCAGAAATCGGGTAAACCCTCTTATCACAGTTGGATTTCGGATTTTATTTTTAAATGTTAGCGGTTACCCGAATCAAGCCGTGTTTTATATACATGTAGTTTGAAATAATTGAGGTTGGATTAAAAATATGTACAGTAGAATAAAATATAGAGGAAAATATTTTATAATTTTAGGTTTATTATTTTTATTTCTTAAATTGTTATTTTTGTGTTTGAATAATTTGTACAATATGCTTTATTATTTGTATTAGTTACATTTAATGCATGAATTGTGTTTAAGTTGGTATGCTTGATAATTTATATTTTTTATGTAAGGGTGTTTTAATAATTGCAAAAATTATATTTATTAACCAATTAATTTATGTATGTAATTGTGCAAAAGTTAATTGTACATTGCTTTATAACATGTATTACTTAAAATTAAATTTAGGAATGGAGTAAATATTTGTAGTAAATATTTGTACCATAAACTTTATACTCCGTAATATGTAATGCTTAAAATTAAGTTTTGAAGGAAGGAAGTGCTTTCGTCCTTTATATGTAGTATAGATATAGGTATGACTCAAATAAACTATTGATTTTACTAGAAATTACCAACTTTTGCTTGAGGTTATTGAAACTTGAAGATAAACAATAATAATATAGGTTTATTATAAGGATTGTAAAGTATCTTCGAGTCCCTTTTATTTCTACTCGTCTTTTATACAAGGATTGTAAAGTCCTTGTTGAAAAAGTCCAAAACCAGAATGGTGATTGGAAAAACAAGTCGTTGTCTTTTGCGGGGAGGTTGCAACTTTGTAAGTCTGTTCTTACTTCTATGCATATCTATTGGGCGTCGGTTTTTATTCTCCCAAAAGATGATATTCAACAACTTATTCATGGCTTTCTTTGGTGTAATGGGGACTTTAAGAAAGGTAAAGCTAAAGTTGCTTGGGAAGATATTTAAGGGGGCCCTGACATTCATAATTTAAATATGTTTAACATTGCCTTGATGACAACTCATATTTGGAATATTGTGTCTAATAAAGAATCGCTTTGGATGAGATGGATTCACACATATAAATTAAAAGGGCGTTCATTTTGGGATGTGCCTCTTAAGGCGGATATGAGTTAGGCATGGCGTAAACTTCTCGAAATTTGTGAGCTTGTTAAACCTTATTTTTGGGTCCAATTGGGTAATGGCAGTGGCACTTCGGTTCAGTATGATTCATGGTGCTCTCAATGCCCTCTCATCAGGTATCTTACTCCTAGAGATATTACGAGGGAAGGATTTCATATTCATAACAATGTTACTGATCTTATCTTTAATGCAACATGCATGGATTTCGCCGAATTCATGGTTACTTAAAGCTCTTGATTTATTACATGTAACGCCTCATGTCCTTGTGGATTTACAACGCACTCATTCAAGGGTGGCTGCTTCTAGGAAAACCTCCTGGCTGTCTCTGCACCCCTACCTCCTTTATCACTGAGTGGTCATTTAGGGGCCTTAGCTGGTGATCTGGGTTGTTTACCTCTCGATGATGAAGCTTATCCCCCATCGCCGCACTGACCGACCTTGACCCCTTTCATTATAGTTATTAACGCGGGAAGGAATAAAGAAGATTAGAGATGTAATTAAATAGAAGCCCCATTCTTTTCCCTTTTTTATAATAAGGGAGAAAAAAAGGATAAAATTGTTTGGCGGGATCGTAATGCCATGTTGTCTGACTTCTCTGTTAAACACGCGTGGGAGGCTATTAGGCCTCGTGGTAATGAGGTGTTGTGGTATTATGTGGTTTGGTTTTCTTATTGTATTCCTCGCCACGCATTTCACCTTTGGCTTGTTATGCGAAATAGCCTCAAAACTCAAGACAATCTGAGGCAATAGGATGTCAGTGCATCAATCGACTTAAACCTGCTTCGGTGTCCTCTATGTGACTCTCAACTAGACTTTCATAATCATCTTTTCTTTGAGTGTTCTTTTTCTTAGCAGGTGTGGACTTATATTCGGCATTTAGCTGGCATGGATGTTATTCCTCCTATTTTATATTGTCGAATGGATTCAACACATGTGGCATAAACGCACAGCTAAAAGTGTCATTGGTCGTCTTATTATTGCTGCTACAATTTACTACATTTGGATTGAAAGGAACAACCATCTGTTCAAGAATGCTAGAAGGAAACCGAAGGAACTTCGTGATATTATTATGGTTACGGTTCGGCTAAAGCTTCTCACATTTCGGTACAAGAATACGCAGATGGTTAATCATATGCTCTCACTGTGGAAGATGCCTAAGACATTTTGGCTTTATGGGGTTTGAAGGCTTGTTTTCTTTTCATAGTGGTCCGTTATATTTCAGTGTCTTCGGCTCTTATGGATGTTTTATGTGGTACAAGACAGGAGTTCCTTTTTAGAGCTGTACTCATTTTTCCTTCTCCAAGATTTTTCCCATTGAGTTTTTCTTGGAAAGTTTCTTAAGGAGGCGGTCTCATTTGGTACCCATTACTCCCTATCTATTGCTCATGGTGTGGCGTGGTGGTTTTTATTGTGAGGCGGTAGTTTCTACAGACTGTTGTGTTGGTTAGCTGTTTGTAGTTATTTTGCTTTGCTTTGTGGCATGTCACAAGAGTTTTAGTGGTTTTTCAAGCTTTTATTTGAGGTTAATGTAGTATTTCAGCCATATTCTATTATACTTATTTATATGTGATTAATATATATTTACTGGGATAACCCTTTATCAATAATAATAATAATAATAATAATAATAATAATAATAATAATAATAATAATAATAATAATAATAATAATAATAAAACGCAACCTACTGCATGTTTTGAATGTAACTCCAAAACTACCACGAGTTAACTAACGTCGTCAGCGCCATTAGCCTCGTATTGAAATTACAAAGAAAATCATACCGGAATTGCCAATGTATCCTCCGCCACGGGCCATAACAAGCCGTCGCTTTTTATAAATACATATGGCTCATTGTTTTGCTTATAACTCTCAAACCGCTTAAAGGCAACTGACTCTAACAACGGTCGTGAATTCATAATTAAAGTCTGAAAAAATGATACCGGAATCGTCGCCTCCACCAGTCAGACGCGTCGTCATGCTTTGTTATAAGCCCCGACAGTCGCCGACAAAAAAAGTCATTCTCTTTGTTATTAGGTTTATCCATTACGATTGGGTGCTATCGAAGTCTTTAACTTTTAATTAATTTATTTATTTATTTACAAGATAACTGGATTTAGATTTGTTTTTATGTTTAGTTTTATCTTCCAATAATTATAGTTTTATTTTTCAATTCGAGCTTTCGTAATTTCTCTGCTCAAATTGCGAGAGTATTAGACATTATTATGTTTGGCTGATTGGCTCAAACCCGCTTGTTGATTAAGTTGTTAGAGGGTAATGAAATGAATCGGATTTAAAAATTAATCCTTAATAAGAAGAGAAAAAGAAAAAGGAAAAAAAATTCCATCATGATGTTTATATGCTACATCTTTTTAGTTTGGTAATTTGAAATTTAATATTGATCCAGAATGTTAATAATTTTTTTCAAGATGTAAATTGGAAAAAATATTGGATCAAGTGATTAATACTCGCAGATAAACATAGGTTGAAATATGGTATAACTAACTAGTTATAAGTCCCGTGCACGCACGGGGTTTACACATAAATTAAATTTATTTTAAAATTTTAGTTTACTATATGAACATATAAGAATTTACCCGTGAAAATTATGATATAAGTATCTATTAATATTTTTTGAATAATTTTAATGGATGAAAGATTTAACTTTGTTTATCTGACATCGATGTTAAAGTTCAGGTTGATGTTGTTGTTTAAGTTTAGCTATTGATATCATGTTGTACAAAATATGCGAGTTTAGTAGCATATAATGAGCGTTAATGAAGTTAAAATATACTCTGTAAAGTTTGTTATAATGTTTTTCTGGATATCCGTATATAAATTTTAAATAATAATTACATGACTCGTTGTTATAAGTACAATCGTGTATATTTACTTTCATATCACAGTAAATCATGCTTACCATTTGATATTCATATTACTGTTAATAATAATTTTTCCGTATTTAATATTCAAACCCGTGTATGCATAAATTATATTTTAAATAGGATACCATGAGTCCTTATTTAACGTGCATAGTAAAATATATTTTAGTAGATGAAACAAAATTTTGTAATTTTAATGGATGAAAGTCTCAAATTAATACTAATACTCATGTAATTGTAAATAAAGTCCATATTATAAACTCTAACGGTATAAAGTATAGGGGGTTGTTTGTTTATTATCTAAAGTTATTTAAAAACATGAAAACTTACAATTTACACTTAACTCTATATAATATATTTAAAATTTAACCACTAAAGTTTTATTAATTATCTCATCTTTTTTTAAGTTTTTGTTTTAATAAATTTGACACCTATATTTTTATGTGTTTTTTTTCTCAACTAAATTCTCCACCAAATTTTTTAAAGTTTGACCAAAATCAATTCAATTTTGACTTTTTATTGGCCAATCATATTGCTTGATTTCGCCTATGTGTCAAAATTGAGCTCTCTTATTGGTCCAATTTTTTTTTCTATAAGATTGTTTTGTCAAAAAAACTTCGAAATGATGTAATTCTTTTATTATATAAAAGATTAGTTAGCAATTTCGGTTGCCAACATTGTTTACGTTTAGAAAATATCTTTAGGTATTTTACGAAGAGTTGAGTTATTTAAAAAACCAAACATTCCTCACATACCAAGGGACTCATCCCCACCATCCATTTAAAAAGAAATCAATGGTTGAGATTAAAAGCATTTAATATTTCACCCATTTTTTATAATTTAATTATCTCTTAAACCGTTAATCGTTAAGCGAAAATAATTATACCATCGCGATGAGCATTTAATTATCTTTCTATAGATATGCATTGTGATATATTTTCGACAAAAAAATTTTTTTCGTTTTTTTCACCTTTTTTTTCGTGTCCGAAAAATATCATATGTGATATATCATATATGATATTGCATATCATATATGATATGTGATATCATATATGATATATCATATGTGATTTTTTTGGCCACAAAAAAAAAAACGTGAAAAAAACGAAATTTTTTTTTGTCGAAAGTATATCACAATGCATATCTATAGAAAGATAATTAAATGCTCGTCGTAACGGTATATTTTTTTTCGATTAACGATTAACGGTTTGAAAGATATTAATATTTGAAAAAAGAGGATGAAAGTAGGTTTTTTAAATTGTTGGGATTAATCTCATCCATTAGATCAAATAAAGATGGAGGGGAGATGAATGGTGGAGATTAGTCCCTTGGTATGTAAAAAATATTTGGTCCTCAAATGATCTTATATCTTTTACGAATTCTTTTAATTTGTAATATTGGATCAAGAGTGATTACGACCCGTAGGTAAACTCTTTATAATCATGTTTACTCTTTGATAAACTCTTTATGATTATGTTTAATAATCTTGTTACCCATAAGTGCTTGCATCTCAGTTTGTCGAACATTTCAATTTGTCTGCTAAGCTACATGGGATCAGTTGTTGTTCAAGTTGTTGTTCAATAATAGATATTTTGATTACTTGGATATATATTCCTCTTTGGCGTTTTCTCCCACGTGTGGTCGATATATTTATCCACTTCTTCAACATAGGCTATTTAAAAGGGGAGGTGATTTGTACACCATTTTTATTTGCCATACACCACTAAATTATGCATAGCGGTGTTGTACTGTGTGCATTAAAGTTGCTATATATATTTGATCAAATAATATTTACATGCACCCATGCCAACACATGGCTGAACAAGAGACACACCAACATTCCCAATGCTGCTTTCAGAACTGGGTGGCTCAACAGTGGCTCCATCATGATGAATTAGTCCAAGCACTCACTAACTACCCAATCGATATCGACAACCTCCAACTCATGACAAAAAAAATCATCACTCACTATGAAAACTACAGTGCTTCTCGCGCACAGCTAGCAAAACATGACGGACCTTCTTTCTTGGTTCCCACATGGGGTACCACAACTGAGAACTCATTGCTTTGGATTGGTGGTTGCAAACCTTCGTTAATTATCCGGCTTGTGTACACGTTATGTGGCTCCCAGGTAGATGCACATTTTGCAGAGTTTCTTGATGGAGTCAGACGTGGAAACCTCAGAGAAATTTCGACGTCTCAGCTCAAAAGTATAGACGATCTCAATGCCAAAACCGTTAAGGATGAAGACAAGCTCAACTCCCATGTAGCAAGCTTACAGGCATACAATACGAGTCCATTATGCAATCCTTAACACTTTTTCTGTAACGACGTAAATTTTATCTAAGATTTGCTAATGAGTGTCCATTTGGCATCTTTTAAACTATAATAAATGCATTTAACGTGTAATCTTGAACTTTTTTTTTTTTAATAAAAAATGCATTTAATGAACATTAAATAAATTTAAAATTTATTATAATTAAATGTGATTTTCAAT